>JAUJEF010000115.1:0-208900 GCA_030444885.1 Citrus sp. QX-2021
CCGTGTTTTGGGCCTTTTTCCGGTGGACGAACTTGGGGACGGGACCTTCGGCGCTTATTTTTGGTCGCGGCTGTGGCTGCTGCCTATTTTTGGCACACGGAAGCCCCTTGCAAAGTCTGGCCCCATTCCGAGTCCGGCGGACAAACTTGGCCAGCCCCACCCCCCAAGGCTATAGCCCACCCATTTTTTGGACATTTTTGCGGCGGACGAACTTGGGGACGGGACCTTCGAGCGCTTATTTTTGGGTGCGGCTGTGCCTGCGGCCTATTTTTGGCACACGGAGGCCCCTCGCAAAGTCTGGCCCCATTCCTAGTCCGGCAGACGAACTTGGCCAGCCCCACCCCCCAAGGCTATGGCCCACCCGTTTTTTGGGTATTTTTGCGGCGGACAAACTAGGGGACGGGACCTTCGAGCGCTAATTTTTGGACGCGGCTGTTCCTGCGGCCTATTGTTGGCACACGGAGGACCCTCGCAAAGTCTGGCCCCATTCCGAGTCCGGCGGATGAACTTGGCCAGCCCCACCCCCCAAGGCTATAGCCCACCCGTTTTTGTGGCCTTTTACCGCTGGACGAACTGGGCGCTCCGGCCTTCGTGCGGGTATTTTTGAGCGCGGCTGTTCCTGCGGCCTATTTTTGGCACACGGAGGCGCCTCGCAAAGTCTCGCGCCATTCTGAGTTTGGCGGACGAAGTGGGCCAGCCCCCCCCCCAAGGCTATAGCCCACCCGTTTTTGTGGCCTTTTTCCGCTGGACTAACTTGGCGCCCCGGCCTTCGGGCGGGTATTTTTGGGCGCGGCTGTGCCCGCGGCCTATTTTTGGTACACGGAGGCACCTCGCAAAGTCTCGTACCATTCCGTGTCCGGCGGACGAAGTTGGCCAGCCCCACCCCCAAAGGCTATAGCCCACCCGTTTTTGTGGCCTTTTACCGCTGGACAAACTTGGCGCCCCGCCCTTCGGGCGGGTATTTTTGGGCGAGGCTGTGACCGCGGCCTATTTTTGGCACACGTAGGCGCCTCGCGAAGTCTCGCGCCTCTCCGAGTCCGGCGGACGAAGTGGGTCAGCCCCACCCCCTAAGGCTATAGCCCACCCGTTTTTGTGGCCTTTTTCCGCAGGACGAACTTGGCGCCCCGGCCTTCGGGTGGGTATTTTTGGGCGCGGCTATGCCCGCGGCCTATTTTTGGCAGACGGAGGTACCTCGCAAAGTCTCACGCCATTTCGAGTCCAGCGGACGAAGTTGGCCAGCCCCACCCCCCAAGGCTATAGCCCACCCGTTTTTGTGGCCTTTTACCGCTGGACGAACTTGTCGCCCCTCCCTTCGGGCGGGTATTTTTGGGCGCGGCTGTGCCCGCGGCCTATTTTTGGCAGACGGAGGTACCTCGCAAAGTCTCACGCCATTTCGAGTCCAGCGGACGGAGTTGGCCAGCCCCACCCCCAAGGCTATTGCCCCCCCGTTTTTGTGGCCGTTTACCGCGGGACAAACATGGCACCCCGGCCTTCGGGCGGGGAATTTTGGGCGCGGCTGGGACCGCGGCCTATGCCACAGCACACGGAGGTACCTCGCAAAGTCTCGGGCCATTCCGAGTCCGGCGGACGGTTGGCCAGCCCCACCCCCAAGGCTATTGCCCACCCGTTTTTGTGGCCTTTTACCGCTGGACAAACATGGCACCCCGGCCTTCGGGCGGGTAATTTTGGGCGCGGCTGTGACCGCGGCCTATTTTTGGCACACGGAGGTACCTCGCAGAGTCTCACGCCATTTCGAGTCCAGCGGACGAAGTTGCCCAGCCCCACCCCCCAAGGCTATAGCCCACCCGTTTTTGTGGCCTTTTACCGCTGGACAAACTTGGCGCCCCGCCCTTCGGGCGGGTATTTTTGGGCGAGGCTGTGACTGCGGCCTATTTTTGGCACACGTAGGCGCCTCGCGAAGTCTCGCGCCTCTCCGAGTCCGGCGGACGAAGTGGGTCAGCCCCACCCCCTAAGGCTATAGCCCACCCGTTTTTGTGGCCTTTTACCGCTGGACGAACTTGTCGCCCCTCCCTTCGGGCGGGTATTTTTGGGCGCGGCTGTGCCCGCGGCCTATTTTTGGCAGACGGAGGTACCTCGCAAAGTCTCACGCCATTTCGAGTCCAGCGGACGAAGTTGGCCAGCCCCACCCCCCAAGGCTATAGCCCACCCGTTTTTGTGGCCTTTTACCGCTGGACGAACTTGTCGCCCCTCCCTTCGGGCGGGTATTTTTGGGCGCGGCTGTGCCCGCGGCCTATTTTTGGCAGACGGAGGTACCTCGCAAAGTCTCACGCCATTTCGAGTCCAGCGGACGAAGTTGGCCAGCCCCACCCCTCAAGGCTATAGCCCACCCGTTTTTGTGGCCTTTTACCGCTGGACGAACTTGGCGCCCCGCCCTTCGGGCGGGTATTTTTGGGTGCGGCTGTGACCGCGGCCTATTTTTGGCACACGGAGGTACCTCGCAAAGTCTCGGGCCATTCCGAGTCCGGCGGACGAAGTTGGCCAGCCCCACCCCCAAGGCTATTGCCCACCCGTTTTTGTGGCCTTTTACCGCTGGACAAACATGGCACCCCGGCCTTCGGGCGGGTAATTTTGGGCGCGGCTGTGACCGCGGCCTATTTTTGGCACACGGAGGTACCTCGCAGAGTCTCACGCCATTTCGAGTCCAGCGGACGAAGTTGCCCAGCCCCACCCCCCAAGGCTATAGCCCACCCGTTTTTGTGGCCTTTTACCGCTGGACAAACTTGGCGCCCCGCCCTTCGGGCGGGTATTTTTGGGCGAGGCTGTGACTGCGGCCTATTTTTGGCACACGTAGGCGCCTCGCGAAGTCTCGCGCCTCTCCGAGTCCGGCGGACGAAGTGGGTCAGCCCCACCCCCAAAGGCTATAGCCCACCCGTTTTTGTGGCCTTTTACCGCTGGACGAACTTGTCGCCCCTCCCTTCGGGCGGGTATTTTTGGGCGCGGCTGTGCCCGCGGCCTATTTTTGGCAGACGGAGGTACCTCGCAAAGTCTCACGCCATTTCGAGTCCAGCGGACGAAGTTGGCCAGCCCCACCCCCCAAGGCTATAGCCCACCCGTTTTTGTGGCCTTTTACCGCTGGACGAACTTGGCGCCCCGCCCTTCGGGCGGGTATTTTTGGGTGCGGCTGTGACCGCGGCCTATTTTTGGCACACGGAGGTACCTCGCAAAGTCTCGGGCCATTCCGAGTCCGGCGGACGAAGTTGGCCCGCCCCACCCCCAGGCTATTGCCCACCCGTTTTTGTGGCCTTTTACCGCTGGACAAACATGGCACCCCGGCCTTCGGGCGGGTAATTTTGGGCGCGGCTGTGACCGCGGCCTATTTTTGGTACACGGAGGTACCTCGCAGAGTCTCACGCCATTTCGAGTCCAGCGGACGAAGTTGGCCAGCCCCACCCCCCAAGGCTATAGCCCACCCGTTTTTGTGGCCTTTTACCGCTGGACGAACTTGGCGCCCCGCCCTTCGGGCGGGTATTTTTGGGCGCGGCTGTGACCACGGCCTATTTTTGGCACACGGAGGTACCTCGCAAAGTCTCACGCCATTTCGAGTCCAGCGGACGAAGTTGGCCAGCCCCAACCTCCAAGGCTATAGCCCACCCGTTTTTGTGGCCTTTTACCGCTGGACGAACTTGGCGCCCCGCCCTTTGGGTGGGTATTTTTGGGCGCGGCTTTGACCGCGGCCTATTTTTGGCACACGGAGGTACCTCGCAAAGTCTCGGGCCATTCCGAGTCCGGCGGACGATGTTGGCCAGCCCCACCCCCAAGGCTATTGCCCACCCGTTTTTGTGGCCTTTTACCGCTGGACAAACATGGCGCCCCGGCCTTCGGGCGGGTATTTTTGGGCGCGGCTGTGCCCACGGCCTATTTTGGCACACGGAGGCGCCTCACAAAATCTCGCGCCATTCCGAGTCCGGCGGACGAAGTTGGCCAGCCCACCCGTTTTTGTGGCCTTTTTGCGCTGGACGAACTTGGCGTCCCGGCCTTCGGGCAGGTATTTTTGGCACACGGAGGCACCTCGCAAAGTCTCGCGCCATTCCAAGTCCGGCGGACGAAGTTGGCCAGCCCAACCCCCCTAGGTTATAGCCCACCCGTTTTTGTGGCCTTTTTCCGCTGGACGAACTTGGCGCCCGGCCTTCAGGCGGGTATTATTGGGCGCGGCTGTGCCCGCGGCCTATTTTTGGCACACGGAGGTGCCTCACAAAGTCTTGCACCATTCCGAGTCCGGCGGACGAAGTTGGCCAGCCCCACCCCCCAAACGCTATAGCCCACCCGTTTTTTGGGCGTTTTTGCGGCAGACAAACTTGACGACCGGACCTTCGGAGTTTATTTTAGGGCGCGGCTGTGCCCATGGCCTATTTTTGGCACACAGAGGCCCATCGCAAAGTCTGGCCCCATTCCGAGTCCGGCGGACGAACTTGGCCAGCCCCTCCCCCCAAGGCTATAGCCCACCCATTTTTGTGGCCTTTTTCCGCTGGACGAACTTGGCGCCCCGGCCTTCGGGCGGTTATTTTTGGGTGCGACTGTGCCCGCGGCCTATTTTTGGCACACGGAGGCCCATCGCAAAGTCTAGCCCCATTCCGAGTCCGGCGGACGAACTTGGCCAGCCCCTCCCCCAAACGCTATAGCCCACCCGTTTTTTGGGCATTTTTGCGGCGGACGAACTTGGGGACCAGACCTTCGGGCGCTTACTTTTGGGTACGGCTGTGCCCGCGGCCTATTTTTCGTAGACGGAGGCACCTCGCAAAGTATGGCCCCATTCCGAGTTCGGCGGACGAACTTGGCCAGCCCCTCCCCCTAAGGCTATAGCCCACCGGTTTTTTGGGCATTTCTGCGGCGGACGAACTTGGGGACCGGACCTTCGGGCGCTTATTTTTGGCCGCGGCTGTGCCCGCGACCTATTTTTGGCACTCACAGGCCCCTCGTAAAGTCTGGCCCCATTCCTAGTCCGGCGGACGAACTTGGCCAGCCCATCCCCCCAAGGCTATAGCCCACCCCTTTTTTGGGCATTTTTGCGGCGGACGAACTTGGGGACCGGACCATCGGGCGCTTCTTTTTGGGTGCGGCTGTGCCCGCGGCCTATTTTTGGTAGACGAAGGCCGCTCGCAAAGTCTGTCCCCATTCCGAGTCCGGCGGACGAACTTGGCCAGCCCCACCCCCCAAGGCTATAGCCCACCCGTTTTTGAGGCCTTTTTCCGCTGGACGAACATGGCGCCCCGGCCTTCGGGCGGTTATTTTTGGGCGCGACTGTGCCCGTACCCTATTTTTGGCACACAGAGGATGCTGGCAAAGTCTCGTCCCATTCTGATTCCGGTGGACAAACTTGGCCAGCCCCACTCCCAAAGGCTATAGCGCACCCATTTTTGTGGCCTTTTTCCGCTGGACGAACTTGGCGCCCCGGCCTTCGGGCGATTATTTTTGGGTGCGGCTGTGCCCATGGCCTATTTTTGGCACATGGAGGCTGCTCGCAAAGTATCATCCCATTCCGAGTCCGGCGGACGAACTTGGCCGGCCCCACCCCCCAAGGCTATAGCCCACCTGTTTTTGTGGCCTTTTGCAACTGGACGAACTTGGCGCCCAGGCCTTCGGGTGGTTAGTTTTGGGCACGGCTGTGCCCGTGGCCTATTTTTGGCACACGGAGACCGCTCGCAAAGTCTCGCCCCATTCCGAGTCCGGCGGACGAACTTGGCCAGCCCCACCCCCCAAGGCTATAGCCCACCCGTTTTTGTGTCCTTTTTCCGCTGGACGAACTTGGCGCCCTGGCCTTTGGGGGGTTATTTTTGGGGGCGGCTGTGCCCGTGGCCTATTTTTGGCACACAGAGGCCCCTGCAAAGTCTCGCCCCATTCCGAGTCCGGCGGACGAACTTGGCCTGCCCCACCCCCCAAGGCTATAGCCTACCCGTTTTTGTGCCCTTTTTCCGCTGGAGGAACTTCGCGCCCCAGCCTTCGGGCGGTTGTCTTTGGGCATGGCTGTGCCCGTGGCCTATTTTTGGCACACGGGGGCCGCTCACAAAGTCTCTCCCCATTCCGAGTCAGGTAGACGAACTTGCCCAGCCTCACCCCCCAAGGCTATAGCCCACCCGCTTTTGTGGCTTTTTTCCGTTGGACGAACTTGGCGCCCCGGCCTTCGGGCGGTTATTTTTGGGCGCGGCTGTTCCCGTGGCCAATTTTTCGCACACGGAGGCCGCTCGTAAAGTCTCGTCCAATTTCGAGTCTGGCGGACGAACTTGGCCAGCCCCACCCCCCAAGGCTATAGCCCACCCGTTTTTGTGGCCTTTTTCCGCTGGACGAACTTGGCGCCCCGGTCTTCGGGCTGTTATTTTTGGGCGCGACTGTGCCCGCAGCCTATTTTTGGCACACGGAGGCCGCTCGCAAAGTCTCTCCCCATTTCGAGGCAGGCTGACGAACTTGGCCTGCCCCACTCCCCAAGGCTATAGCCCACCCGTTTTTGTGGTTTTTTCCGCTGGGCGAACTTGGTACCCAGGACTTCGGGCGGTTATTTTTAGCCGCGGCTGTTTCCACGGCCTACTTTTGGTACACGGAGGCCGCTCTTAAAGTCTCGCCCCATTCCGACTCCGGTTGAGGAACTTGGCCAGCCCCACCCCCCAAGGATATAGCCCACCCGTTTTTGTGGCCTTTTTCCGCTGGATGAACTTGGCGCCCCAGCCTTCGGGCGGTTGTTTTTGGGCATGGCTGTGCCCGCGGCCTATTTTTGGCACACGGAGGCCGCTCGCAAAGTCTCTCCCCATTCCGAGTCCAGTTGACGAACTTGGGCAGCCCCACCCCGCAAGGCTATAGCCCACCCGTTTTTGTGGCCTTTTTCCGCTGGACGAACTTGGCGCCCCGGCCTTCGGGCGGTTATTTTTGGGCACTTGCCAGCGGCCTATTTTTTGTACATGGAGGCCGCTCACAAAGTCTCGCCCCATTCCGAGTCCGGCGGATGAACTTGGCCAGCCCCACCCCTCAAGGCTATAGCCCACCTGTTTTTGTGGCCTTTTTGCACGGGACAAACTTGGCGCCCCGGTCTTCGGGCTGTTATTTTTGGGCGCGACTGTGCCCGCAGCCTATTTTTGGCACACGGAGACCGCTCGTAAAGTCTCTCCCCATTCCGAGGCAGGCTGACGAACTTGGCCTGCCCCACTCCCCAAGGCTATAGCCCACCCGTTTTTGTGGTTTTTTCCGCTGGGCGAACTTGGTACCCAGGACTTCGGGCGGTTATTTTTGGCCGCGGCTGTTTCCACGGCCTACTTTTGGTACATGGAGGCCGCTCTTAAAGTCTCGCCCCATTCCGACTCCGGTTGACGAACTTGGCCAGCCCCACCCCCCAAGGATATAGCCCACCCGTTTTTGTGGCCTTTTTCCGCTGGATGAACTTGGCGCCCCAGCCTTCGGGCGGTTGTTTTTGGGCATGGCTGTGCCCGCGGCCTATTTTTGGCACACGGAGGCCGCTCGCAAAGTCTCTCCCCATTCCGAGTCCGGTTGACGAACTTGGGCAGCCCCACCCCGCAAGGCTATAGCCCACCCGTTTTTGTGGCCTTTTTCCGCTGGACGAACTTGGCGCCCCGGCCTTCGGGCGGTTATTTTTGGGTGCTTGCCAGCGGCCTATTTTTGGTACATGGAGGCCGCTCCCAAAGTCTCGCCCCATTCCGAGTCCGGCGGATGAACTTGGCCAGCCCCACCCCTCAAGGCTATAGCCCACCTGTTTTTGTGGCCTTTTTGCACGGGACAAACTTGGCGCCCCGGCCTTCGGGCGGTTATTTTTGGGCGCGACTGTGTCCGTAGCCTATTTTTGGCACACGGAGGCTGCTCGCAAAGTCTCTCCCCATTCCGAGTCAAGCTGAGGAACTTGGCCAGCCCGACTCCCCAAGGCTATAGCCCACCCGTTTTTGTGGTCTTTTTCCGCTGGGCGAACTTGGTGCCCAGGACTTTGGGCGGTTATTTTTGGCCGCGGCTGTGTCCGCGTCCTATTTTTGGCACACGGAGGCCGCTCTCAAAATCTTGTCCTGTTCCGAGTCCGGCGGACGAACTTGGCCAGCCCCACCCCCCAAGGCTATAGCCCACCCGTTTTTTTGGACTTTTTCCGCTGGACGAACATGGCGCCCCGGCCTTCGGGCGGTTATTTTTGGGCTCGGCTGTGCCCGCGGCCTATTTTAGTCACATGGAGGCCGCTCGTAAAGTCTCGCCCCATTCCGAGTCCGGCGGACGAACTTGGCCAGCCCCACCCCCCAAGGCTATAGCCCACCCGTTTTTGTGGGCTTTTTCCGCTGGACGAACTTGGCGCCCCGCCCTTCGGGCGGTTATTTTTGGGCGCGGCTGTACCCGCGGCCAATTTTAGACACATGGAGGCCGCTCATAAAGTCTCGCCCCATTCCGAGTCCGGCGGACGAACTTGGCCAGCCCCACCCCCAAAGGCTATAGCCCACCCATTTTTGTGGCCTTTTTCCGCGGGACGAACTTGGCGATCCGGCCTTCGGGCATTCATTTTGGGGCGCGACTGTGCCCGCGGCCTACTTTTGGCACACGGAGGCCGCTCGCAAAGTCTCTCCCCATTCCGAGTCCGGTTGACGAACTTGGCCAGCCACACCCCGCAAGGCTATAGCCCACCCGTTTTTGTGGCCTTTTTCCGCTGGACGAACTTGGCGCCCCGGCCTTCGGGCGGTTATTTTTGGGCGCTTGCCAGCGGCCTATTTTTGGTACATGGAGGCCGCTCCCAAAGTCTCGCCCCATTCCGAGTCCGTCGGATGAACTTGGCCAGCCCCACCCCTCAAGGCTATAGCCCACCTGTTTTTGTGGCCTTTTTGCACGGGACAAACTTGGCGCCCCGGTCTTCGGGCTGTTATTTTTGGGCGCGACTGTGCCCGCAGCCTATTTTTGGCACACGGAGGCCGCTTGCAAAGTCTCGCCGCATTCCGAGTCCGGCGGACGAATTTGGCCAGCCCCTCCCCCCAAGGCTATAGCCCACCCGTTTTTGTGGTCTTTTTCCGCTGGGCGAACTTGTTGCCCAGGACTTCGGGCGGTTATTTTTGGCCGCGGCTGCGTCTGCGTCCTATTTTTGGGACACAGAGGCTGCTCACAAAGTCTTGTCCTGTTCCGAGTCCGGCGGACGAATTTGGCCAGCCCCACCCCCCAAGGCTATAGCCCACCCGTTTTTGTGGCCTATTTCCGCTGGACGAACTTGGCGCCCCGGCCTTCGGGCGGGTATTTTTGGGCGCGGCTTTGCCCGCGGTCTATTTTTGGAACACGGAGGTGCCTCGCAAAGTCTCGCGCCATTCCGAGTCCGGCGGATGAAGTTTGCCAGCCCCACCCCCCAAGGCTATAGCCCACCCATTTTTGTGGCCTTTTTCCGCTGGACGAACTTGGCGCCCCGGCATTCGGGCGGGTATTTTTGGGCGCGGCTGTGCCCTTGGCCTATTTTTGGCACACGGAGGTGCCTCGCAAAGTCTCGCGCCATTCCGAGTCCGGCGGACGAAGTTGGCCAGCCCCACCCCCCAAGGCTATGGCCCACCCGTTTTTGTGGCCTTTGTCCGCTGGACGAACATGGCGCCCCGGCCTTCGGGCGGGTATTTTTGGGCGCGGCTGTGCCCGCAGCCTATTTTTGGAACATGGAGGCATCTCGCAAAGTCTCGCGCCATTCCGAGTCCGGCGGACGAAGTTGGCCAGCCCCACCCCCCAAGGCTATAGACCACCCGTTTTTGTGGCCTTTTTCTGCTGGACGAACTTGGCGCCCCGGGCTTCGGGCAGGTATTTTTGGGCGCGGCTGTGCCCGCGGCCTATTTTTGGCACACGGAGGTGCCTCACAAAGTGTCGCGCCATTCCGAGTCCGGCGGACGAAGTTGGCCAGCCCCACCCCCCAAGGCAATAGCCCGCCCGTTTTTGTGGCCATTTTCAGCTGGACGAACTTGGCGCCCCGACCTTCGGGGGGGTATTTTTGGGCGCGGCTGTGCCCGCGGCCTATTTTTGGCACACGGATGTGCCTCGCAAAGTATCGCGCCATTCCGAGTCCGGCGGACGAAGTTGGCCAGCCCCACCCCCCAAGGCTATAGCCCACCCGTTTTTGTGGCCTTTTTCCGCTGGACGAACCTGGCGCCCCGGCCTTCGGGCGGGTATTTTTGGGCGCGGCTGTGCCCTTGGCCTGTTTTTGGCACACGGAGGCGCCTCGCAAAGTCTGGCGCCATTCCGAGTCCGGCGGACGAAGTATGCCAGCCCCACCCCCCAAGGCAATAGCCCACCTGTTTTTGTGGCCTTTTTCCGCTGGACGAACTTGGCGGCCCGGGCTTCGGGCGGGTATTTTTGGGCGCGGCTGTGTCCGCGGCCTATTTTTGGGACACGGAGGTGCCTCGCAAAGTCTCGCGCCATTCCGAGTCCGGCGGACGAAGTATGCCAGCCCCACCCCCCAAGGCAATAGCCCACCTGTTTTTGTGGCCTTTTTCCGCTGGACGAACTTGGCGCCCCGGCCTTCGGGCGGGTATTTTTGGGCGCGGCTGTGCCCGCGGTCTATTTTTGGGACACTGAGGTGCCTCGCAAAGTCTCGCGCCATTCCGAGTCCGGGGGACGAAGTTGGCCAGCCCCACCCCCCAAGGCTATAGCCCACCCGTTTTTGTGGCCTATTTCCGCTGGACGAACTTGGCGCCCCGGCCTTCGGGCGGGTATTTTTGGGCGCGGCTGTGCCCGTGGTCTATTTTTGGGACACGGAGGTGCCTCGCAAAGTCTCGCGCCATTCCGAGTCCGGCGGACGAAGTTGGCCAGCCCCACCCCCCAAGGCAATAGCCCACCTGTTTTTGTGGCCTTTTTCCGCTGGACGAACTTGGCGCCCCGGCCTTCGGGCGGGTATTTTTGTGCGCGGCTGTGCCCGCGGCCTATTTTTGGCACACGGATGTGCCTCGCAAAGTATCGCGCCATTCCGAGTCCGGCGGACGAAGTTGGCCAGCCCCACCCCCCAAGGCTATAGCCCACCCGTTTTTGTGGCCTTTTTCCGCTGGACGAACCTGGCGCCCCGGCCTTCGGGCGGGTATTTTTGGGCGCGGCTGTGCCGTTGGCCTGTTTTTGGCACACGGAGGCGCCTCGCAAAGTCTCGCGCCATTCCGAGTCCGGCGGACGAAGTATGCCAGCCCCACCCCCCAAGGCAATAGCCCACCTGTTTTTGTGGCCTTTTTCCGCTGGACGAACTTGGCGCCCCGGCCTTCGGGCGGGTATTTTTGTGCGCGGCTGTGCCCGCGGCCTATTTTTGGCACACGGATGTGCCTCGCAAAGTATCGCGCCATTCCGAGTCCGGCGGACGAAGTTGGCCAGCCCCACCCCCCAAGGCTATAGCCCACCCGTTTTTGTGGCCTTTTTCCGCTGGACGAACCTGGCGCCCCGGCCTTCGGGCGGGTATTTTTGGGCGCGGCTGTGCCCTTGGCCTGTTTTTGGCACACGGAGGCGCCTCGCAAAGTCTCGCGCCATTCCGAGTCCGGCGGACGAAGTATGCCAGCCCCACCCCCCAAGGCAATAGCCCACCTGTTTTTGTGGCCTTTTTCCGCTGGACGAACTTGGCGGCCCGGGCTTCGGGCGGGTATTTTTGGGCGCGGCTGTGTCCGCGGCCTATTTTTGGGACACGGAGGTGCCTCGCAAAGTCTCGCACCATTCCGAGTCCGGCGGACGAAGTATGCCAGCTCCACCCCCCAAGGCAATAGCCCACCTGTTTTTGTGGCCTTTTTCCGCTGGACGAACTTGGCGCCCCGGCCTTCGGGCGGGTATTTTTGGGCGCGGCTGTGCCCGCGGTCTATTTTTGGGACACTGAGGTGCCTCGCAAAGTCTCGCGCCATTCCGAGTCCGGGGGACGAAGTTGGCCAGCCCCACCCCCCAAGGCTATAGCCCACCCGTTTTTGTGGCCTATTTCCGCTGGACGAACTTGGCGCCCCGGCCTTCGGGCGGGTATTTTTGGGCGCGGCTGTGCCCGTGGTCTATTTTTGGGACACGGAGGTGCCTCGCAAAGTCTCGCGCCATTCCGAGTCCGGCGGACGAAGTTGGCCAGCCCCACCCCCCAAGGCAATAGCCCACCTGTTTTTGTGGCCTTTTTCCGCTGGACGAACTTGGCGCCCCGGCCTTCGGGCGGGTATTTTTGTGCGCGGCTGTGCCCGCGGCCTATTTTTGGGACACGGGGGTGCCTCGCAAAGTCTCGCGCCATTCCGAGTCCGGCGGACGAAGTATGCCAGCCCCACCCCCCAAGGCAATAGCCCACCTGTTTTTGTGGCCTTTTTCCGCTGGACGAACCTGGCGCCCCGGCCTTCGGCGGGTATTTTTGGGCGCGGCTGTGCCCTTGGCCTGTTTTTGGCACACGGAGGCGCCTCACAAAGTCTCGCGCCATTCCGAGTCCGGCGGGCCAGTATGCCAGCCCCACCCCCCAAGGCAATAAACCACCTGTTTTTGTGGCCTTTTTCCGCTGGACGAACTTGGCGGCCCGGGCTTCGGGCGGGTATTTTTGGGCGCGGCTGTGCCCGCGGCCCATTTTTGGGACATGGAGGTGCCTCGCAAAGTCTCGCGCCATTCCGAGTCCGGCGGACGAAGTATGCCAGCCCCACCCCGCAAGGCAATAGCCCACCTGTTTTTGTGGCCTTTTTCCGCTGGACGAACTTGGCGCCCCGGCCTTCGGGCGGGTATTTTTGTGCGCGGCTGTGCCCGCGTCCTATTTTTGGGACACGGAGGTGCCTCGCAAAGTCTCGCGCCATTCCGAGTCCGGCGGACGAAGTATGCCAGCCCCACCCCCCAAGGCAATAGCCCACCTGTTTTTGTGGTCTTTTTCCGCTGGACGAACCTGGCGCCCCGGCCTTCGGCGGGTATTTTTGGGCGCGGCTGTGCCCTTGGCCTGTGTTTGGCACACGGAGGCACCTCGCAAAGTCTCGCGCCATTCCGAGTCCGGCGGACGAAGTATGCCAGCCCCACCCCGCAAGGCAATAGCCCACCTGTTTTTGTGGCCTTTTTCCGCTGGACGAACTTGGCGGCCCGGGCTTCGGGCGGGTATTTTTGGGCGCGGCTGTGCCCGCGGCCTACTTTTGGGACACGGAGGTGCCTCGCAAAGTCTCGCGCCATTCCGAGTCCGGCGGACGAAGTATGCCAGCCCCACCCCCCAAGGCAATAGCCCACCTGTTTTTGTGGCCTTTTTACGCTGGACGAACTTGGCGCCCCGGCCTTCGGGCGGGTATTTTTGGGCGCGGTTGTGCCCGCGGTCTATTTTTGCGACACTGAGGTGCCTCGCAAAGTCTCGCGCCATTCCGAGTCCGGCGGACGAAGTTGGCCAGCCCCACCCCCCAAGGCTATAGCCCACCCATTTTTGTGGCCTTTTTCCGCTGGACGAACTTGGCGCCCCGGCATTCGGGCGGGTATTTTTGGGCGCGGCTGTGCCCTTGGCCTATTTTTGGCACACGGAGGCGCCTCGCATAGTCTCGCGCCATTCCGAGTCCGGCGGAAGAAGTTGGCCAGCCCCACCCCCCAAGGCTATGGCCCACCCGTTTTTGTGGCCTTTGTCCGCTGGACGAACATGGCGCCCCGGCCTTCGGGCGGGTATTTTTGGGCGCGGCTGTGCCCGGGGCCTATTTTTGGCACACGGAGGCGCCTCGCAAAGTCTCGCGCCATTCCGAGTCCGGCGGACGAAGTTGGCCAGCCCCACCCCCCAAGGCAATAGCCCGCCCGTTTTTGTGGCCATTTTCTGCTGGACGAACTTGGCGCCCCAACCTTCGGGCGGGTATTTTTGTGCGCGGCTGTGCCCGCGGCCTATTTTTGGCACACGGAGGTGCCTCGCAAAGTATCGCGCCATTCCGAGTCCGGCGGACGAAGTTGGCCAGCGCCACCCCCCAAGGCTATAGCCCACCCGTTTTTGTGGCCTTTTTCCGCTGGACGAACTTGGCGCCCCGGCCTTCGGGCGGGTATTTTTGGGCGCGGCTGTGCCCGTGGTCTTTTTTGGCACACGGAGGCGCCTCGCAAAGTCTCGCGCCATTCCGAGTCCGGCGGACGAAGTTGCCCTGCCCCACCCCCCAAGGCTATAGCCCACCCGTTTTTGTGGCCTTTTTACACTGGACGAACTTGGCGCCCCGGCCTTCGGGCGGGTATTTTTGGGCGCGGCTGTGCCCTTGGCCTATTTTTGGCACACGGAGCCGCCTCGCAAAGTCTCGCTCTATTCCGAGTCCGGCGGACGAAGTTGGCCAGCCCCACCCCCCAAGGCAATAGCCCACCTGTTTTTGTGGCCTTTTTCCGCTGGACGAACTTGGCGCCCCGGCCTTCGGGTGGGTATTTTTGTGCGCGGCTGTGCCCGCGGCCTATTTTTGGGACACGGGGGTGCCTCGCAAAGTCTCGCGCCATTCCGAGTCCGGCGGACGAAGTATGCCAGCCCCACCCCCCAAGGCAATAGCCCACCTGTTTTTGTGGCCTTTTTCCGCTGGACGAACCTGGCGCCCCGGCCTTCGGCGGGTATTTTTGGGCACGGCTGTGCCCTTGGCCTGTTTTTGGCACACGGAGGCGCCTCGCAAAGTCTCGCGCCATTCCGAGTCCGGCGGACGAAGTATGCCAGCCCCACCCCCCAAGGCAATAAACCACCTGTTTTTGTGGCCTTTTTCCGCTGGACGAACTTGGCGGCCCGGGCTTCGGGCGGGTATTTTTGGGCGCGGCTGTGCCCGCGGCCCATTTTTGGGACATGGAGGTGCCTCGCAAAGTCTCGCGCCATTCCGAGTCCGGCGGACGAAGTATGCCAGCCCCACCCCGCAAGGCAATAGCCCACCTGTTTTTGTGGCCTTTTTCCGCTGGACGAACTTGGCGCCCCGGCCTTCGGGCGGGTATTTTTGTGCGCGGCTGTGCCCGCGGCCTATTTTTGGGACACGGAGGTGCCTCGCAAAGTCTCGCGCCATTCCGAGTCCGGCGGACGAAGTATGCCAGCCCCACCCCCCAAGGCAATAGCCCACCTGTTTTTGTGGTCTTTTTCCGCTGGACGAACCTGGCGCCCCGGCCTTCGGCGGGTATTTTTGGGCGCGGCTGTGCCCTTGGCCTGTGTTTGGCACACGGAGGCACCTCGCAAACTCTCGCGCCATTCCGAGTCCGGCGGACGAAGTATGCCAGCCCCACCCCGCAAGGCAATAGCCCACCTGTTTTTGTGGCCTTTTTCCGCTGGACGAACTTGGCGGCCCGGGCTTCGGGCGGGTATTTTTGGGCGCGGCTGTGCCCGCGGCCTACTTTTGGGACACGGAGGTGCCTCGCAAAGTCTCGCGCCATTCCGAGTCCGGCGGACGAAGTATGCCAGCCCCACCCCCCAAGGCAATAGCCCACCGGTTTTTGTGGCCTTTACGCCGGGACGAACTTGGCGCCCGGCCTTCGGGCGGGTATTTTGGGCGCGGTTGTGCCTTGGTCTAATTTTGCGACACTGAGGTGCCTCGCAAAGTCTCGCGCCATTCCGAGTCCGGCGGACGAAGTTGGCCAGCCCCACCCCCCAAGGCTATAGCCCACCCATTTTTGTGGCCTTTTTCCGCTGGACGAACTTGGCGCCCCGGCATTCGGGCGGGTATTTTTGGGCGCGGCTGTGCCCTTGGCCTATTTTTGGCACACGGAGGCGCCTCGCATAGTCTCGCGCCATTCCGAGTCCGGCGGAAGAAGTTGGCCAGCCCCACCCCCCAAGGCTATGGCCCACCCGTTTTTGTGGCCTTTGTCCGCTGGACGAACATGGCGCCCCGGCCTTCGGGCGGGTATTTTTGGGCGCGGCTGTGCCCGGGGCCTATTTTTGGCACACGGAGGCGCCTCGCAAAGTCTCGCGCCATTCCGAGTCCGGCGGACGAAGTTGGCCAGCCCCACCCCCCAAGGCAATAGCCCGCCCGTTTTTGTGGCCATTTTCTGCTGGACGAACTTGGCGCCCCAACCTTCGGGCGGGTATTTTTGTGCGCGGCTGTGCCCGCGGCCTATTTTTGGCACACGGAGGTGCCTCGCAAAGTATCGCGCCATTCCGAGTCCGGCGGACGAAGTTGGCCAGCGCCACCCCCCAAGGCTATAGCCCACCCGTTTTTGTGGCCTTTTTCCGCTGGACGAACTTGGCGCCCCGGCCTTCGGGCGGGTATTTTTGGGCGCGGCTGTGCCCGTGGTCTTTTTTGGCACACGGAGGCGCCTCGCAAAGTCTCGCGCCATTCCGAGTCCGGGCGGACGAAGTTGCCCTGCCCCACCCCCAAGGCTATAGCCCACCCGTTTTGTGGCCTTTTTACACTGGACGAACTTGGCGCCCCGGCCTTCGGGCGGGTATTTTTGGGCGCGGCTGTGCCCTTGGCCTATTTTTGGCACACGGAGGCACCTCGCAAAGTCTCGCTCTATTCCGAGTCCGGCGGACGAAGTTGGCCAGCCCCACCCCCCAAGGCTATGGCCCACCCGTTTTTGTGGCCTTTGTCCGCTGGACGAACATGGCGCCCCGGCCATCGGGCGGGTATTTTTGGGCGCGGCTGTGCCCGCGGCCTATTTTTGGAACATGGAGGCATCTCGCAAAGTCTCGCGCCATTCCGAGGCCGGCGGACAAAGTTGGCCAGCCCCACCCCCCAAGGCTATGGCCCACACGTTTTTGTGGCCTTTTTCCGCTGGACGAACTTGGCGCCCCGGCCTTCGGCCGGGTATTTTTGCACGCGGCTGGGCCCGCGGCCTATTTTTGGTACACGGAGGCGCCTCGCAAAGTCTCGCGCCATTCCGAGTCCGGCGTACGAAGTTGGCCAGCCCCATCCCCCAAGGCTATAGCCCACCCGTTTTTGTGGCCTTTTTCCGCGGGACGAACTTTGCACCCCGGCCTTCGGGCGGGTATTTTTGGGCGTGGCTGTGCCCGCGACCTATTTTTGGGACACGGAGGCGCCTCGCAAAGTCTCGCGCCATTCCGGGTCCGGCGGACGAAGTGGGCCCGCCCCACCCCCCAAGGCTATAGCCCACCCGTTTTTGTGGCCTTTTTCCGCTGGACGAACCTGGCGCCCCGGCCTTCGGGCGGGTATTTTTGGGCGCGGCTGTTCCCTTGGCCTGTTTTTGGCACACGGAGGCGCCTCGCAAAGTCTCGCGCCATTCCGAGTCCGGCGGACGAAGTATGCCAGCCCCACCCCCCAAGGCTATAGCCCACCCATTTTTGTGGCCTTTTTCCGCTGGACGAACTTGGCGCCCCGGCCTTCGGGCAGGTATTTTTGGGCGCGGCTGTGCCCTTGGCCTGTTTTTGGCGCACGGAGGCGCCTCGCAAAGTCTCGCGCCATTCCGAGTCCGGCGGACGAAGTCGGCCAGGCCCACCCCCCAAGGCTATAGCCCGCCCGTTTTTGTGGACTTTTTCCGCTGGACGAATTTGGCGCCCCGGCCTTCGGGCGGGTATTTTTGGGCGCCGCTGTGCCCGCGGCCTATTTTGGGCACACGGAGGCGCCTCGCAAAGTCTCGCGCCATTCCGAGTCCGGCGGACGAAGTTGGCCAGCCCCACCCCCCAAGGCTATAGCCCACCCGTTTTTGTGGCCTTTTTCCGCTGGACGAACTTGGCACCCCGGCCTTCGGGCGGGTATTTTTGGGCGCGGTTGTGCACGCGGACTATTTTTGGAACACGGAGGCTCTTCGCTAAGTCTCGCGGCATTCCGAGTCCGGCGGACGAAGTTGGCCAGCCCCACTCCCCAAGGCTATAGCCCACCCGTTTTTGTGGCCTTTTTCCACTGGACGAACTTGGCGCCCCGGCCTTCGGGCGGGTATTTTCGGGCGCGGATGCGCACGCGACCTATTTTTGGCACACGTAGGCACCTCGCAAAGTCTCGCGCCTTTCCGAGTACGGCGGACGAAGTTGGCCAGCCCCACCCCCCAAGGCTATAGCCCACCCGTTTTTGTGGCCTTTTTCCGCTGGACGAACTTGGCGCCCCGACCTTCGGGCGGGTATTTTTGGACGCGGCAGTGCCCGCGGCCTCTTTTTGGGACACAGAGGCACCTCGCAAAGTCTCGCACCATTCCGAGTCCGGCGGACGAAGTCGGCCAGGCCCACCCCCCAAGGCTATAGCCCGCCCGTTTTTGTGGACTTTTTCCGCTGGACGAACTTGGCGCCCCGGCCTTCGGGCGGGTATTTTTGGGCGCCGCTGTGCCCGCGGCCTATTTTGGGCACACGGAGACGCCTCGCAAAGTCTCGCGCCATTCCGAGTCCGGCGGACGAAGTTGGCCAGCCCCACCCCCCAAGGCTATAGCCCACCCGTTTTTGTGGCCTTTTTCCGCTGGACGAACTTGGCGCCCCGGCCTTCGGGCGGGTATTTTTGGGCGCGGCTGTGCCCGTGGTCTTTTTTGGCACACGGAGGCGCCTCGCAAAGTCTCGCGCCATTCCGAGTCCGGCGGACGAAGTTGCCCTGCCCCACCCCCCAAGGCTATAGCCCACCCGTTTTTGTGGCCTTTTTACACTGGACGAACTTGGCGCCCCGGCCTTCGGGCGGGTATTTTTGGGCGCGGCTGTGCCCTTGGCCTATTTTTGGCACACGGAGGCACCTCGCAAAGTCTCGCTCTATTCCGAGTCCGGCGGACGAAGTTGGCCAGCCCCACCCCCCAAGGCTATGGCCCACCCGTTTTTGTGGCCTTTGTCCGCTGGACGAACATGGCGCCCCGGCCATCGGGCGGGTATTTTTGGGCGCGGCTGTGCCCGCGGCCTATTTTTGGAACATGGAGGCATCTCGCAAAGTCTCGCGCCATTCCGAGGCCGGCGGACAAAGTTGGCCAGCCCCACCCCCCAAGGCTATGGCCCACACGTTTTTGTGGCCTTTTTCCGCTGGACGAACTTGGCGCCCCGGCCTTCGGCCGGGTATTTTTGCACGCGGCTGGGCCCGCGGCCTATTTTTGGTACACGGAGGCGCCTCGCAAAGTCTCGCGCCATTCCGAGTCCGGCGTACGAAGTTGGCCAGCCCCATCCCCCAAGGCTATAGCCCACCCGTTTTTGTGGCCTTTTTCCGCGGGACGAACTTTGCACCCCGGCCTTCGGGCGGGTATTTTTGGGCGCGGTTGTGCACGCGGACTATTTTTGGAACACGGAGGCTCTTCGCTAAGTCTCGCGGCATTCCGAGTCCGGCGGACGAAGTTGGCCAGCCCCACTCCCCAAGGCTATAGCCCACCCGTTTTTGTGGCCTTTTTCCACTGGACGAACTTGGCGTCCCGGCCTTCGGGCGGGTATTTTTGGGCGCGGATGCGCACGCGACCTATTTTTGGCACACGTAGGCGCCTCGCAAAGTCTCGCGCCTTTCCGAGTACGGCGGACGAAGTTGGCCAGCCCCACCCCCCAAGGCTATAGCCCACCCGTTTTTGTGGCCTTTTTCCGCTGGACGAACTTGGCGCCCCGACCTTCGGGCGGGTATTTTTGGACGCGGCAGTGCCCGCGGCCTCTTTTTGGGACACAGAGGCGCCTCGCAAAGTCTCGCACCATTCCGAGTCCGGCGGACGAAGTCGGCCAGGCCCACCCCCCAAGGCTATAGCCCGCCCGTTTTTGTGGACTTTTTCCGCTGGACGAACTTGGCGCCCCGGCCTTCGGGCGGGTATTTTTGGGCGCCGCTGTGCCCGCGGCCTATTTTGGGCACACGGAGACGCCTCGCAAAGTCTCGCGCCATTCCGAGTCCGGCGGACGAAGTTGGCCAGCCCCACCCCCCAAGGCTATAGCCCACCCGTTTTTGTGGCCTTTTTCCGCTGGACGAACTTGGCACCCCGGCCTTCGGGCGGGTATTTTTTCGCGCGGCTGTGCCCGCGGACTATTTTTGGAACACGGAGGCTCTTCGCAAAGTCTCGCGCCATTCCGAGTCCGGCGGACGAAGTTGGCCAGCCCCACTCCCCAAGGCTATAGCCCACCCGTTTTTGTGGCCTTTTTCCACTGGACGAACTTGGCGCCCCGGCCTTCGGGTGGGTATTTTTCGGCGCGGCTGTGCCCGCGGCCTATTTTTGGCACACGGAGGTGCCTCGCAATGTCTCGCGCCATTCAGAGTCCGGCGGACGAAGTGGGCCAGTCCCACCCCCCAAGGAAATAGCCCGCCCGTTTTTGTGGCCATTTTCTGCTGGACGAACTTGGCGCCCCGACCTTCGGGCGGGGATTTTTGTGCGCGGATGTGCCCGCGGCCTATTTTTGGTACACGGAGGCGCCTCGTAAAGTCTCGCGCCATTCCGAGTCCGGCGGACGAAGTTGGCCAGGCCCACCCCCCAAGGCAATAGCCCGCCCGTTTTTGTGGCCATTTTCTGCTGGACGAACTTGGCGCCCCGACCTTCGGGCGGGTATTTTTTTGCGCAGCTGTGCCCGCGGCCTATTTTTGGCACACGGAGGCGCCTCGCAAAGTCTCGCGCCATTCCGAGTCCGGCGGACGAAGTTGGCCAGCCCCACCCCCCAAGGCTATAGCCCACCCGTTTTTGTGGCCTTTTTCCGCTGGACGAACTTGGCGCCCCGGCCTTCGGGCGGGTATTTTTGGACGCGGCAGTGCCCGCGGCCTCTTTTTCGGACACGGAGGCACCTCGCAAAGTCTCGCGCCATTCCGAGTCCGGCGGACGAAGTCGGCCAGGCTCACCCCCCAAGGCTATAGCCCGCCCGTTTTTGTGGACTTTTTCCGCTGGACGAACTTGGCGCCCCGGCCTTCGGGCGGGTATTTTTGGGCGCCGCTGTGCCCGCGGCCTATTTTGGGCACACGGAGGCGCCTCGCAAAGTCTCGCGCCATTCCGAGTCCGGCGGACGAAGTTGGCCAGCCCCACCCCCCAAGGCTATAGCCCACCCGTTTTTGTGGCCTTTTTCCGCTGGACGAACTTGGCACCCCGGCCTTCGGGCGGGTATTTTTGGGCGCGGTTGTGCACGCGGACTATTTTTGGAACACGGAGGCTCTTCGCTAAGTCTCGCGGCATTCCGAGTCCGGCGGACGAAGTTGGCCAGCCCCACTCCCCAAGGCTATAGCCCACCCGTTTTTGTGGCCTTTTTCCACTGGACGAACTTGGCGCCCCGGCCTTCGGGCGGGTATTTTTTGGCGCGACTGTGCCCGCCCTCTTTTTTTGGAACACGGAGGCGCCTCGCAATGTCTCGCGCCATTCAGAGTCCGGCGGACGAAGTGGGCCAGCCCCACCCCCCAAGGCAATAGCCCGCCCGTTTTTGTGGCCTTTTTCCGCTGGACGAACTTGGCGCCCCGGCCTTCGGGCGGGTATTTTTGGGCGCGGATGCGCCCGCGACCTATTTTTGGCACACGTAGGCGCCTCGCAAAGTCTCGCGCCTTTCCGAGTACGGCGGACGAAGTTGGCCAGCCCCACCCCCAAAGGCTATAGCCCACCCGTTTTTGTGGCCTTTTTCTGCTGGACGAACTTGGCGCCCCGGCCTTCAGGCGGGTAGTTTTGGGCACGGCTGTGACCGCGGCCTATTTTTAGCACACGGAGGCGCCTCGCAAAGTCTCGCGCCATTCCGATTCCTGCGGACGAAGTTGGCCAGCCCCACTCCCCAAGGCTATAGCCCACCCGTTTTTGTGGCCTTTTTCCACTGGACGAACTTGGCGCCCCGGCCTTCGGGTGGGTATTTTTCGGCGCGGCTGTGCCCGCGGCCTATTTTTGGCACAAGGAGGTGCCTCGCAATGTCTCGCACCATTCAGAGTCCGGCGGACGAAGTGGGCCAGTCCCACCCCCCAAGGCAATAGCACGCCCGTTTTTGTGGCCATTTTCTGCTGGACGAACTTGGCGCCCCGACCTTCGGGCGGGTATTTTTGTGCGCGGCTGTGCCCGCGGCCTATTTTTGGCACACGGAGGCGCCTCGCAAAGTCTCGCGCCATTCCGAGTCCGGCGGACGAAGTTGGGCAGCCCCACCCCCCAAGGCAATAGCCCGCCCGTTTTTGTGGCCATTTTCTGCTGGACGAACTTGGCGCCACGACCTTCGGGCGGGTATTTTTGTGCGCGGCTGTGCCCGCGGCCTATTTTTGGCACACGGTGGCGCCTCGCAAAGTCTCGCGCCATTCCGAGTCCGGCGGACGAAGTTGGCCAGCCCCACCCCCCAAGGCTATAGCCCACCCGTTTTTGTGGCCTTTTTCTGCTCGATGAACTTGGCGCCCCGGCCATCGGGCGGGTATTTTAGGACGCGGCTGTGCCCGCGGCCTATTTTTGACACACGGAGGTGCCTCGAAAAGTCTCGCGCCATTCAGAGTCCGGCGGACGAAGTTGGCCAGCCCCACCCCCCAAGCCTATAGCCCAACCGTTTTTGTGGCCTTTTTCCGCTGGACGAACTTGGCGCCCCGGCCTTCGGGCAGGTATTTTTGGGCAAGGCTGTGCCTGCAGCCAATTTTTGGCACACGGAGGTGCCTCGTAAAGTCTCGCGCCATTCCGAGTCCGGCGAACGAAGTTGGCCAGCCCCACCCCCTAAGGCTATAGCCCACCCGTTTTTGTGGCCTTTTTCCGCTGGACGAACTTGGCGCCCCGGCCTTCGGGCGGGTATTTTTTGACACGGCAGTGCCTGCGGCCTATTTTTGGCACACGGAGGCGCCTCGCAAAGTCTGGCGCCATTCCGAGTCCGGCGGACGAAGTTGGCCAGCCCCACGCCCCAAGGCTATAGCCCACCCGTTTTTGTGGCCTCTTTCCGCTGGACGAACTTGGCGCCCCGGCCTTCGGGCGGGTATTTTTTCGCGCGGCTGTGCCCGCGGACTATTTTTGGAACACGGAGGCTCTTCGCAAAGTCTCGCGCCATTCCGAGTCCGGCGGACGAAGTTGGCCAGCCCCACCCCCCAAGGCAATAGCCCGCCCGTTTTTGTGGCCATTTTCTGCTGGACGAACTTGGCGCCCCGGCCTTCGGGCGGGTATTTTTGGGCGCGGCTGTGCCCGCGGCCTATTTTTGTCACACGGAGGTGTCTCGCAAAGTCTGGCGCCATTCCGAGTCCGGCGGACGAAGTTGGCCAGCCCCACCCCCCAAGGCTATAGCCCACCCGTTTTTGTGGCCTCTTTCCGCTGGACGAACTTGGCGCCCCGGCCTTCGGGCGGGTATTTTTTAGGCGCGGCTGCTGTGCGGCCTAATTTTTGCACACGGAGGCGCCTCGCAAAGTCTGGCGCCATTCCGAGTCCGGCGGACGAAGTTGGCCAGCCCCACGCCCCAAGGCTATAGCCCACCCGTTTTTGTGGCCTCTTTCCGCTGGACGAACTTGGCGCCCCGTCCTTGGGGCGGGTATTTTTTGACACGGCAGTGCCTGCGGCCTATTTTTGGCACACGGAGGCGCCTCGCAAAGTCTGGCGCCATTCCGAGTCCGGCGGACGAAGTTGGCCAGCCCCACGCCCCAAGGCTATAGCCCACCCGTTTTTGTGGCCTCTTTCCGCTGGACGAACTTGGCGCCCCGGCCTTCGGGCGGGTATTTTTTCGCGCGGCTGTGCCCGCGGACTATTTTTGGAACACGGAGGCTCTTCGCAAAGTCTCGCGCCATTCCGAGTCCGGCGGACGAAGTTGGCCAGCCCCACCCCCCAAGGCAATAGCCCGCCCGTTTTTGTGGCCATTTTCTGCTGGACGAACTTGGCGCCACGACCTTCGGGCGGGTATTTTTGTGCGCGGCTGTGCCCGCGGCCTATTTTTGGCACACGGTGGCGCCTCGCAAAGTCTCGCGCCATTCCGAGTCCGGCGGACGAAGTTGGCCAGCCCCACCCCCCAAGGCTATAGCCCACCCGTTTTTGTGGCCTTTTTCCACTGGACGAACTTGGCGCCCCGGCCTTCGGGTGGGTATTTTTGGGCGCGGCTGTGCCCGCGGCCTATTTTTGGCACACGGAGGCGCCTCGCAAAGTCTCGCGCCATTCCGAGTCCGGCGGACGAAGTGGGACAGCCCCACCCCCCAAGGCTATAGCCCACCCGTTTTTGTGGCCTTTTTCCGGTGGACGAACTTGGCGCCCCGGCCTTCGGGTGGGTATTTTTGGGCGCGGCAATGCCCGCGGCCTATTTTTGGGACACGTAGGCGTCTCGCAAAGTCTCGCACCATTCCGAGTCCGGCGGACAAAGTTGGCCAGCCCCACCCCCTAAGGCTATAGCCCACCCGTTTTTGTGGCCTTTTTCCGCTGGACGAACTTGGCGCCCCGGCCTTCGGGCGGGTATTTTTTGACACGGCAGTGCCTGCGGCCTATTTTTGGTACACGGAGGTGCCTCGCAAAGTCTCGCGCCATTCCGAGTCCGGCGGACGAAGTTGGCCAGCCCCACCCCCCAAGGCTATAGCCCACCCGTTTTTGTGGCCTTTTTCCGGTGGACGAACTTGGCGCCCCGGCCTTCGGGTGGGTATTTTTGGGTACGGCTGTGCCCGCGACCTATTTTTGGCACACGGAGGCAGCCCGCAATGTCTAACGCCATTCCGAGTCCGGCGGACGAAGTCGGCCAGCCCCACCCCCTAAGGCTATAGCCCACCCGTTTTTGTGGCCTTTTTCCGCTGGACGAACTTGGCGCCCCGGCCTTCGGGCAGGTATTTTTGGGCAAGGCTGTGCCTGCAGCCAATTTTTGGCACACGGAGGTGCCTCGTAAAGTCTCGCGCCATTCCGAGTCCGGCGAACGAAGTTGGCCAGCCCCACCCCCCAAGGCTATAGCCCACCCGTTTTTGTGGCCTTTTTCCGCTGGACGATCTTGGCGCCCCGGCCTTCGGGCTGGAATTTTGGGCGCGGCTGTGCCCGCAGCCTATTTTTGGTACACGGAGGCGCCTCGCAAAGTCTCGCGCCATTCCGAGTCCGGCGGACGAAGTGGGCCAGTCCCACCACCCAAGGCTATAGCCCACCCGTTTTTGTGGCCTTTTTCTGCTCGATGAACTTGGCGCCCCGGCCATCGGGCGGGTATTTTAGGACGCGGCTGTGCCCGCGGCCTATTTTTGACACACGGAGGTGCCTCGAAAAGTCTCGCGCCATTCAGAGTCCGGCGGACGAAGTTGGCCAGCCCCACCCCCCAAGGCTATAGCCCAACCGTTTTTGTGGCCTTTTTCCGCTGGACGAACATGGCGCCCCGGCCTTCGGGCGGGTATTTTTGGGCGCGGCTGTGCCCGCGGCCTATTTTTGGCACACGGAGGTGACTCACAAATTCTCGCACCATTCCGAGTCTGACGGACGAAGTTGGGCAGCCCCACCCCCCAAGGCTATAGCCCACCCGTTTTTGTGGCCTTTTTCCGCTGGACGAACTTGGCGCCCCGGCCTTAGGGCGGGTATTTTTGGGCGCGGCTGTACCCGCGGCCTATTTTTGGCACACGGAGGCACCTCGCAAAGTCTCGCGCCATTCCGAGTCCGGCGGACGAAGTTAGCCAGCCCCACTCCCCAAGGCTATAGCCCACCCGTTTTTGTGGCCTTTTTCCGCTGGAAGAACTTGGCGCCACGGCCTTCGGGCAGGTATTTTTGGGCGCGGCTGTGCCCGCGGCCTATTTTTCGCACACGGAGGGGCCTCGCAATGTCTCGCGCCATTCCGAGTCCGGCGGACGAAGTTGGCCAGCCCCACTCCCCAAGGCTATAGCCCACCCGTTTTTGTGGCCTTTTTCCGCTGGACGAACTTGGCGCCCCGGCCTTCGGGCGGGTATTTTTGGCACGCGGAGGCACCTCGCAATGTCTCGCGCCATTCCGAGTCCGGCGGACGAAGTCGGCCAGCCCCACCCCCCAAGGCTATAGCCCACCCGTTTTTGTGGCCTTTTTCCGCTGGACGAACTTGGCGCCCCGGCCTTCGGGCGGGTATTTTTGGGCGCGGCTGTGCCCGCTGCCTATTTTTGGCACGCGGAGGCACCTCGCAATGTCTCGCGCCATTCTGAGTCCGGCGGACGAAGTTGGCCAGCCCCACCCCCCAAGGCTATAGCCCACCCGTTTTTGTGGCCTTTTTCCGCTGGACGAACTTGGCGCCCCGGCCTTCGGGCTGGTATTTTTGTCTGAGGCTGTGTTCGTGGCCTATTTTTGGGACACGGAGGTGCCTCGCAAAGTCTCCCGCCATTCCGAGTCCGGCGGACGAAGTTGACCAGCCCCACCCCCCAAGGCTATTGCCCACCCTTTTTTGTGGCCTTTTTCCGCTGGACGAACTTGGCGCCCCGGCCTTCGGGCGGGTATTTTTGGGCGCGGCTGTGCCACCGGCCTATTTTTGGAACACGGAGGCGCCTCGCAAAGTCTCACGCCATTCCGAGTCCGGAGGACGAAGTTGCCCAGCCCCACCCCCCAAGGCTATAGCCCACCCGTTTTTTGGGCATTTTTGCGGCGGACGAACTTGGGGACGGGACCTTCGGGCGCTTATTTTTGGCCGCGGCTGTGCCCGCGGCCTATTTTTGGCACACGGAGGCCCCTCGCAAAGTCTGGCCCCATTCCGAGTCGGGCGGACGAACTTGGCCATCCCCACCCCCTAAGGCTATAGCCCACCCGTTTTTGGGGCATTTTTGCAGCGGACGAACTTGGGGACGGGACCTTCGGGCGCTTGTTTTTGGGCGCGGCTGTGCCCATGGCCTTCTTTTGGCACACGGAGGCCCCTCGCAAAGTCTGGCCCCATTCCAAGCCCGACGGACGAACTTGGCCAGCCCCACCCCCCAAGGCTATAGCCCACCCGTTTTTTGGGCATTTTTGCGGCGGACAAACTTGGGGACGGGACTTTCGGGCACTTATTTTTGGGCGCGGCTGTGTCCGTGGCCTATTTTTTGTACATGGAGGCCGCTCGCAAAGTCTGGCCCCATTTCGAGTCCGGCGGACGAACTTGGCCGGCCCCACCCCCCAAGGCTATAGCCCACCCGTTTTTTGAGCATTTTTGCGGCGGACGAACTTGGGGATGGGACCTTCGGTCCCTTATTTTTGGGTACGGCTTTGCCCGCGGCCGTTTTTTGGCACACGGAGGCCCCTCGCATAGTCTGGCCCCATTCCGAGTCCGAAAGATGAACTTGGCCAGCCCCACCCCCCAAGGCTATAGCCCACCCGTTTTTTGGGCATTTCTGCGGCGGAAGAACTTGGGGACGGGACCTTCGGAAGCTTATTTTTGGGCGCGGCTGTGCCCGCGGCCTATTTTTGGTATACGGAGGCCGCTCGCAAAGTCTCACCCCATTCCGAGTCCGGCGGACGAACTTCGCCAGCCCCACCCCCCAAGGCTATAGCCCGCCCGTTTTTGTGGCCTTTTTCCGCTGGACGAACTTGGCGCCCCGGCCTTCGGGCAGGTATTTTTGGGTGCGGCTGTGCCGGCGGCCTATTTTTGGCACACGGAGGCGCCTCGCAAAGTCTCGCGCCATTCCGAGTCTGGCGGACGAACTTGGCCAGCCCCAACCCCCAATGCTATAGCCCACCCGTTTTTGTGGCCTTTTTCCGCCGGACGAACTTGGCGTCCCGGCCTTCGGGTGGTTATTTTTGGCCGCGGCTGTGCCCGTGGCCTATTTTTGTCAAACGCAGCCCGCTCGGAAAGTCTCGCCACATTCGTCGTCCTGCGGACGAACTTCGCCAGCCCCACCCACCAGGGATATAGCCCACCCATTTTTGTGGCCTTTTTCCGCTGGACGAACTTGGCGCCCCGGCCTTTGGGCGGTTATTTTTGGGTGTGGCTGTGCCCGCGGCCTATTTTTGGCACACAGAGGCCGCTCTCAAAGTCTCGCCCCATTCCGAGTCCGGCGGACGAACTTGGCCAGCCCCAACCCCCAATGCTATAGCCCACCCGTTTTTGTGGCCTTTTTCCGCTGGACGAACTTGGCGCCCCGGTCTTCGGGCAGTTATTTTTGGGCGCAGCTGTGCCCGGGGCCTATTTTTGGCACACGGAAGCCGCTCGCAAAGTCTCGCGCCATTCCGAGTCCGGCGGACGAAGTTGGCAGGCCCCACCCCCCAAGGCTATAGCCCACCCGTTTTTGCGGCCTTTTTCTGCTGGACGAACTTGGCGCCCTGGCCTTCGGGAGGTTATTTTTGGGCGCGGCTGTGCCCGGGGCCTGTTTTTGGCACACGGAGGCCGCTCGCAAAGTCTCGCGCCATTCCGAGTCCGGCGGACGAAGTTGGCCAGCCCCACCTCCCAAGGCTATAGCCCACCCGTTTTTGTGGCCTTTTTCCGCTGGACGAACTTGGCGCCCCAGCCTTCGGGCGGTTATTTTTGTGCGCGGCTGTGCCCGCGGCCTATTTTTGGCACACGGAGGCCACTCGTAAAGTCTCGCGCCATTCCGAGTCCGGCGGACGAAGTCGGCCAGCCCCACCCCCCAAGGCTATAGCCCACCCGTTTTTGTGGCATTTTTTTGCTCGACGAACTTGGCGCCCCGGCCTTCGGGCGGTTATTTTTTGGCGCGACTGTGCCCGGGGCCTATTTTCGACACACGGAGGCCGCTCGCAAAGTCTCGCGCCATTCAGAGTCCGGCGGATGAAGTTGGCCAGCCCCACCCCCCAAGGCTATAGCCCACCCGTTTTTGTGGCCTTTTTCCGCTGGACGAACTTGGCGCCCCACCCTTCGGGCGGTTATTTTTGGGTGCGGCTGTGCCCGGGGCCTATTTTTGGCACACAGAGGCCGATCGCAAAGTCTCGCGCCATTCCGAGTCCGGCGGACGAAGTTGGCCAGCCCCACCCCCCAAGGCTATAGCCCACCCGTTTTTGTGGCCTTTTTCCGCTGGACGAACTTGGCGCCCCGGCCTTCGGGCGGTTATTTTTGGGCGCGGCTGTGCCCGTGGCCTATTTTTGGCACACGGAGGCCGCTCGCAAAGTCTCGCGCCATTCCAAGTCCGGCGGAAGAAGTTGGCCAGCCCCACCCCCCAAGGCTATAGCCCACCCGTTTTTGTGGCATTTTTTTGCTGGACAAACTTAGCGCCCCGGCCTTCGGGCGGTTATTTTTGGGCGCGGCTGTGTCCGGGGCCTATTTTCGGCACATGGAGGCTGATTGCAAAGTCTCGCTCCATTCCGAGTCCGGCGGACGATGTTGGCCAGCCCCACCCCCAAGGCTATAGCCCACCCGTTTTTGTGGCATTTTTTTGCTGGACGAACTTGGCGCCCCGGTCTTCGGGCGGTTGCTTTTTGGCGCGACTGTGCCCGGGGCCTATTTTCGGCACACGGAGGCTGCTCGCAAATTCTCGCTCCATTCCGAGTCCGGCGGACGAAGTTGGCCAGCCCCACCCCCCAAGGCTATAGCCCACCCGTTTTTGTGGCCTTTTTCCGCTGGACGAACTTGGCGCCCCGGCCTTCGGGCGGTTCTTTTTGGGCGCGGCTGTGCCCGGGGCCTATTTTTGGCACACGGAGGCCGCTCGCAAAGTCTCGCGCCATTCCGAGTCCGGCGGACGAAGTGGGCCAGCCCTACCCCCCAAGGCTATAGCCCACCCGTTTTTGTGGCCTTTTTCCGCTGGACGAACTTGGCGCCCCGGCCTTCGGGCGGTTATTTTTGGAAGCGGCTGTGCCCGGGGCTATTTTTGGCACACGGAGGCCGCTCGTAAACTCTCACGCCATTCCGAGTCCGGCGGACGAAGTTGGCCAGCGCCACCCCCCAAGGCTATAGCCCACCCGTTTTTGTGGCATTTTTTTGCTGGACGAACTTGGCGCCACGTCCTTCGTGTGGTTCTTTTTGGGCGCGGGTGTGCCCGCGGCCTATTTTTGGCACACGAAGGCCGCTCACAAAGTCTCGCCCCATTCCAAGTCTGGTGGACAAACTTGGCCAGCCCCACCCCCCAAGGCTATAGCCCACCCGTTTTAGTGGCCTTTTTCCGCTGGGCGAACTTGGCTACCCGGCCTTCGGGTGGTTATTTTGGGCGCGACTGTGACCGAAGCATATTTTTGGCACACGGAGGCCGCTCGTAAAGTTTCACCCCATTCCGAGTCCGGCGGACGAACTTGGCCAGCCCCACCCCCCAAGGCTATAGCCCACCTGTTTCTGTGGCCTTTTTCCGCTGGACGAACTTGGCGCCACGGCCTTCGGGCGGTTATTTTTGGGCGCGGCTGTGCCCGCGGCCTATTTTTGGAACACGGAGGCCACTTGCAATGTCTGTCCCTATTCCGAGTCCGGCGGACGAACTTGGCCAGCCCCACCCCCCAAGGCTATAGCCCATCCGTTTTTGTGGCGTTTTTCCGCCGGACGAACTTGGCGCCCCGGCCTTCGGGCGGTTATTTTTGGGCGCGGCTGTGCCCGCAGCCTATTTTTGGCACACGGAGGCCGCTCACAAAGTCTCGCCCCATTCCGAGTCCGGCGGACGAACTTGGCCAGCCCCACCCTCCAAGGCTATAGCCCACCCATTTTTGTGGCCTTTTTCCGCCGGACGAACTTGGCGCCCCGGCCTTCGGGTGGTTATTTTTGGACACGGCTGTGCCCGCGGCCTATTTTTGGCATACGGAGGCCGCTTGCAATTTCTCATCCCATTCTGAGTCCGGCGGACGAACTTGGCCAGCTCCACCCCCCAAGGCTATAGCCCACCCGTTTTTGTGGCCTTTTTCCGTTGGACGAACTTGGCGCCACGTCCTTCGTGTGGTTCTTTTTGGGCGCGGCTCTGCCCGCGGCCTATTTTTGGCACACGGAGGCCGCTCACAAAGTCTCGCCCCATTCCAAGTCCGGCGGACAAACATGGCCAGCCCCACCCCCCAAGGCTATAGCCCACCCGTTTTAGTGGCCTTTTTTCGCTGGGCGAACTTGGCTCCCCGGCCTTCGGGTGGTTATTTTTGGGCGCGACTGTGCCCGAAGCATATTTTTGGCACACGGAGGCCGCTCGTAAAGTTTCACCCCATTCCGAGTCCGGCGGACGAACTTGGCCAGCCCCACCCCCCAAGGCTATAGCCCACCTGTTTCTGTGGCCTTTTTCCGCTGGACGAACTTGGCGCCACGGCCTTCGGGCGGTTATTTTTGGGCGCGGCTGTGCCCGCGGCCTATTTTTGGAACACGGAGGCCGCTTGCAATGTCTGTCCCTATTCTGAGTCCGGCGGACGAACTTGGCCAGCCCCACCCGCCAAGGCTATAGCCCATCCGTTTTTGTGGCGTTTTTCCGCCGGACGAACTTGGCGCCCCGGCCTTCGGGCGGTTATTTTTGGGCGCGGCTGTGACTGCGCCCCATTTTTGGCACACGGAGGTCGCTCGCAAAGTCTCGTCCAATTCCGAGTCCGGTGGACGAACTTGGCCAGCCCCACCCCCGAAGGCTGTAGCCCACCCGTTTTTGTGGCCTTTTTCCGCAGGACGGATTTGGCGCCCCGGCCTTCGGGTGGTTATTTTTGGGTACGGCTGTGCCTATGGCCTATTTTTGTCACACGGAGGCCGCTCGTAAAGTCTCGTCCTATTCCGGGTCCGGCGGACGAGCTTGGCCAGCCCTACTCCCCAAGGCTATAGCACACCCATTTTTGCGGCGTTTTTCCGCTCTACGAACTTGGCACCCCGGCCTTCGGGCTGTTATTTTTTGGTGCGGCTGTGCCCGCGGCCCATTTTTGTCACACGGAGGCCGCTCGCAAAGTCTCGTCCTATTCCGGGTCCGACGGACGAACTTGGCCAGCCCCACCCCCCAAGGCTATAGCCCACCCGTTTTTGCGGCCTTTTTCCGCTGGATGAACTTGGCGCCCCGGCCTTCGGGCAGTTATTTTTTTTCGCGACTGTTGTTGAGTCTTAGAAATATATATTTATAAAGGAGAAAATCGTCATTTTACACTACAAGTTTTACTAACACCTTTACTTTTATGAATTTAACCTTCTTTTGATTTAATTCCATGTGTTTTATTTTAATTAAGTATTTTATGTATTTTAGGGGCATCATAGTCATTTCACAATAAACGAGAGCATAAAAGGAAAAATGGCACTATTCACATGTACGGTACTATTCACGTGTACGGTACTGTATACGTTACTGTTCACGACACTGTTCACATAAAACGGACGATGATGTGGCATTGACCGATGATGTGGCATTGACTGATGAGGTGTCACGATCCTGTTGGACTAAAATTCTTATGTACTGTTGATGGTGACGTGGTAGCATATCAGTGGACCAAAAATCTCACGTACGGTACATAAATCACACAGGATTATTTTCAACCAAACCATGTTGGTGTTCATCCGCGTGGTCAAACCGCGTACTGTTGACTGATGACGTGGCGCAATCCTGAGCGTCCAAACTGTTTTTAATCCGATGGCCATGATTTACTCCATGTATCTATAAAAAGGGGGCCTCTCCCCCCTAATTTGATAGCTCTGAATCCATTTTTGAGATCCATTTTCTATAATTCCCTCTCCATCTTGTATTTTCTATGTATTTTAATAAATTCCCATTTTACCCCTAGTTCAATTATGAGTAGCTAATTTTCTTTCAAGCTTGGGTTGAAGGTGAAGTCTCAACATGTGTCATGGGCTTTATTTGGTAAATTTACTTTCTCTTCCCCTCTAATTTTTGTGGATGTTTTGACTTCTCGTCGACAAATAAAACTAATCTTGTCTAGTACCGCCTTGGTTTCACCGGCCCCCTAGTACAAGGTTATTATTATTTGGCACGATAAGCCCTTAGCACCATATTGATTAGAGCGTGGTTCATGAGGTGTGGATTCCCCCCTCATGATTTAATTGACATTAATAAGGATTATTTAGCCCATGATGCATGTTGATACGGATCCAGATACCCAAGTACGTCATTTCAATAGAATTCTCTTCAATTTATTCTCGCCATTTCAATTCCAATTTTAGAATTTATTCTCACCATTTTAATTTAAGTTTTTACATATTCCAAATCATTTCCACCACAAATCCAATCACCCATTTACAAAATTAATTCTACACACAATTAAAATCCACCTCCTCGTGGGATTGACACTCGTCACCATTGATCTATACTACAATAGATTCGTGCGCTTGCGAGTACATTAAAATTTGCACAACAAGTTTTTGGCGCCGTTGCCGGGGAGGTATGTAATTTTAATTCATAGAATTAATTTTTGTGAATAATTTCTTTTAATTATTTTCTTGTAATTTTTTTAAAAAAAAAAAAGAAAAAAAAGTGAATCTACATTTAAAGGTTAGTATTTCTTTTCTTTTTCTCTTCTTTAAATTTCTGTAATTTAATTTTCAATTTATTTTTCTTTGTAATTTTTTTATCTTATTAATTTATTCTTAGTTAATTTATTTCACGTATTTTTTTGTGTATTTTTAGAGTAAGGCTATAATAGCGCGATAAGGTTAGTATCGTAATTTCTCCTTCCTCTTTATTTTTATTTGTTTTGTTCCCATTTATTTTTTGTTCCTTGCATGCATGGTCGTAGGTCATTATTTCCTAATCTTGAACCTATAGACCTTGAATTAGAAAAAACACTTCGCACACACAAACACGTTAAAAATAAAATGGATTTACAAGCACCACAAGAGAGGCCATTTAAGGACTACTTCAGTCCCTTAGCTAATTTGAGCACATCATGTATAAGATACCCAAATGTAGCTGCTAGAAGTTTTGAATTAAAACCTAGTGTGCTAAATTGTCTCCCCACATTTTATGGCCTAGAAAATGAGGACCCATATAATCATCTGAATGATTTTCATGCCATTTGTCAAACTTTTAAGTATGAAAATTTTTCAGACGATGATGTTAAACTCAGATTATTCCCATCATGGGAAAAAATGGTTACAAAATTTTTGAATAAATATTTCCCAGTGCATAAAACCAATGCTATTCGCAGGGAAATCTCGGAGTTTACCCAGAGAGAAGACGCGCAGTTTTTCGAAACGTGGGAGCGATTCAATGGGCTACTCTTGAAGTGTCCACATCATGGGTACGAGAAATGGCACCAATGCCAATACTTTTTGGAGGGATTATTGCCGAATGTGCAAGAATGGCTAATGGAAACAAGTGGAGGAGAGCTAATGTCAAAAAGTGCATAAGAGATTTGGGAATTCTTCCAGCGACAAGCGGATAATTCCCAACAACGGAGTCGATCACTCAGGAATACTAGAAGAATTAAGGGAGTAAATGAGGTTCACATTGGCGAGTCAGCTTCGGGAATCAAAGAAGTCAAGGAGATGGTTGAAGGTCTTGCTCGACAAATAGCATCGTTATCGACTGCTAAATCAACAGAACCACATGACCATGACTCATACTCATATCAAGCCAATGCCATAGGTGTAATGAGAAAGCCATCAAATTACAACCCATACTCCAACACATATAACCCTGGATGGAGAGACCACCCCAATTTTTCATGGTCTCAAGGACTCCAACAGAATGGACCAGCGGCTCCAGCTCCACCAATGCAACCAATTCCTCAAATTCCTCAAGCCTCTCAGCCCCCATTTAGACCATACAATCAAAACCAGAACTACTCTCAACCCAGACCATGGGAGGATGCCTTCCAGAATTTCAAGAATGTTACTCACTCCACGATTGAGCAACAGAACGACACCATTGATGGACTACGAAATGAGTTGAGAGCAGGCTTCAATTCACAAACCCAATCAGTTTCAAGCCTCGAGAAGATGGTGGGACAACTTGCTTCTTCAATTCAGACCTTGGCAATGACTGTTGAGAAAGGCAAGTTTCCAAGTCAACCAGTGCCTAACCCTAAAGGAGTGCATGAAGCAAGTACCAGTTCAGCACAACAGCATGGAGAGGTCAACGCAGTCATGACCTTGCGAAAAGGAAAAGAAGTCGACAACAAAGTGGAGATGCCGGCGACAAAAGAAAATCAAATTGTACCTGTGAATGTTGAAGACTCACTACCGGAGGAGAAAGAAGAGACCAAACCACGAGAATACGTTCCGAAAGCTCCATTTCCTCAGAGGTTAGCGAAAGGAAAGAAGGAAAAATCCACAGGTGAGATTCTCGAAATCGTCAAACAGGTAAGTGTTAACATCCCTTTGCTTGATGTTATTAAACAAGTTCCATCTTATGCCAAGTTTCTTAAAGACCTTTGTACTAAAAAGAGAAATATTCATGTTCAAAAGAAGGCATTTTTAACAGAAAACGTTAGTTCTATACTCCAACATAAAATTCCTCTAAAATGCAAAGACCCAGGCTCCCCCACTATCTCATGTAGCATAGGGAACCACACAATTGAGAATGCTTTGTTGGATTTAGGAGCTAGTGTAAATCTTTTGCCTTACTCTGTATTCGTGAAACTTGGACTGGGAGAATTACACCCAACTCCAGTGGTGTTACAGCTTGCAGATCGGTCCATAAAAATACCTCGTGGTATTGTGGAGGACGTGCTTATCCAGGTAGACAAGTTTTATTTTCCTGTTGATTTCATTGTAATTGACACTCAACCAATATAGGATTTGAGGAAGCACATCCCCATTATTTTAGGCCGACCTTTCTTGGCAACTGTGGATGCTCACATTCAATGCAGGACTAGAAATATGCAGTTGTCCTTCGGCAACATGACTATAGTGCTAAACATTTTCAACATTGCCAAACAAACTCACAGTGCAGATGATGGAATTGTTGATGTGGATTTAATTGAAGCATTAGTTGATGACACTTTTCTTTCAAACCTTAGTGATGATCCTTTACAAACATGTTTAACTCATTTTGGTTTGGATTTTGATATTGACAGATCAGTCGATGAGGTCAATGCTCTACTTGACTCAGCACCATCCATGGACACTAATAAATGGAAGTCAAGAGTTGAACAACTAGCACCATCAGAAAAAAAACTCATCCCATCATCAGAATCACCACCGAAACTCGAGCTCAAACCATTGCCCAACACTCTAGAATATGCATTTTTGGGAGAAGAAAGTTCTCTGCCGGTAATCATCTCATCATACCTCAATGACGAACAAAAAGGTAAGTTGTTGGATGTTTTAAAAGAGCACAAACGAGCATTAGGATGGACCATAGCAGACATAAAAGGTACAAACCCAGTAGACTGCATGCATTACATTCACCTTGATGAAAATGCTAAATCTACTAAGGAAATGCAACGTCGGTTAAATCCTAATATGAAAGAAGTTGTTAGAACTGAAGTCCTTAAGCTATTAGATGCAGGTATCATTTACTCAATTTCTGATAGTTCATGGGTTAGTCCTGTACAAGTTGTCCCTAAAAAGTCAGGAGTCACAGTAGTTACAAATGCTGATAATGAATTGATACCAACTAGAGTGACTACAGGATGGCGTGTATGCATTGATTATAGAAAGTTGAATTCTGTCACACGTAAAGACCATTTTCCTTTACCATTTATTGATCAAATGCTTGATAGATTAGCAGGCCATGAATTTTATTGCTTTCTAGATGGCTACTCAGGATATAATCAGATTCCCACAGCACCAAAAGATCAAGAGAAAACCACTTTCACTTGCCCTTTTGGCACTTTTGCATATAGGAGAATGCCATTTGGATTATGTAATGCACCTACTACATTTCAACGATGCATGCTAAGCATTTTTTCTGATATGGTTGAACGATTCCTTGAAGTCTTTATGGGTGATTTTTCTGTTTTTGGTGACTCGTTTGATCAATGTTTACATCATCTAACACTAGTTATGCAGAGATGTATCGAGAAGAACTTGGTCTTAAATTGGGAGCAGTGTCATTTTATGGTAAAACAAGGTATTGTTCTCGGTCTCATCATTTCGAGCAAAAGGTATTGAGGTTGACAAAGCCAAGGTGGATCTCATTTCTAATCTTCCTCCACCCAAAACAGTCAGAGAAGTAAGATCTTTCCTTGGGCATGCTGGTTTCTATAGACGTTTCATTAAAGATTTTAGCAAAGTTTCTAGACCCTTATGCAATTTACTTGCTAAGGATGTACCTTTTGTCTTTGATGATTCATGTCTTATGGCATTTGGAAAATTAAAGCAGTTGTTGACATCATCACCCATCATTCAGCCCCCAAATTGGAGCTTACCATTTGAGCTCATGTGTGATGCATCTGATTATGCAGTAGGAGCAGTATTAGGACAAAGAGTTGATCGAATTTCCCATGTTATTTACTATGCTAGTATGACATTGAATGATGCACAGTTGAACTATTCAACTACTGAAAAAGAAATGCTAGCAGTAGTGTTTGCATTGGAAAATTTTCGATCTTATCTCATTGGTTGTAAAATAATTATATTCACAGATCATGCTGCTCTTAAATATCTTCTCACAAAGAAAGATGCAAAAGCTAGACTAATTCGTTGGGTGTTACTTTTGCAGGAATTTGACTTGGAATTCAAAGATAAGAAAGGCACAGAAAATGTTGTGGCGGACCATCTCTCTCGTCTCTATTTTGACACAATCACAGAGCCATTAATATTGAATGAGTCATTTCCAGATGAACAATTAATGAATGTGGAAGTATTACCATGGTATGCTGACATAGTTAATTATCTTGTTACAGGTCAACTTCCAGAGCATTGGACCAAGCAAGACAAGGCTAAATTCTTTGCAGAAATAAAGAATTTCTTTTGGGATGACCCGTATTTGTTCAAGTATTGTGCAGACCAAATTGTTAGACGATGTGTCCCAGAAAGTGAAATTCAGAATATCCTTTCATTACGCCATGAACAAGCTTGTGGAGGCCATTTCGGTACGCTTAAGAAAACAGCGACTAAAGTTTTACAATGTGGTTTCTATTGGCCAACTATATTTCGAGATGCTTACACTTTCTGTTCTTCATGTGATAGGTGTCAACGAATGGGGAGCATTACACGAAGGAACATGATGCCACTAAATCCAATTTTAGTGGTTGAGATTTTTGACGTATGGGGTATCGACTTCATGGGACCCTTTCCCCCTTCTTTTGGCCATCAATACATATTTGTTACTGTTGACTACGTATCGAAATGGGTTAAAGCAATTCCATACAGAACCAATGATCATAAAGTGGTGATAGGATTTTTGAAAAGCAACATTGTTTCACGCTTTGGATTCCCTCGAGCGATAATCAGTGATGGTGGAGCCCACTTTTGTAACAAAGTATTCAAAGCTCTTTTGACAAAGTATTCAATCACACACAAGGTGGCGACCCCATATCATCCGCAAACCAGTGGCCAAGTTGAGATCTCCAATCGAGAAATAAAGCACATATTAGAAAAGACGGTGAGGCCAAACAGAAAAGATTGGTCATTAAGACTTGATGATGCATTATGGGCATATAGAACGGCTTTCAAGACCCCGATTGGGATGTCACCCTACAGGCTAGTGTATGGAAAAGCTTGCCACCTACCTGTGGAACTCGAGCATCGTGCGTATTGGGCCATCAAGAAATTCAACTTTGACATGCAGCAAGCCAGCTCAGAAAAAAGATTACAACTGGCAGAACTTGAAGAAATTCGCAATGACGCATACGAAAATGCCAAGATTTACAAGCAACGGATGAAAGTCGTTCATGACAAGCAAATTATGAGAAAATCGTTCACTCCAGGTCAGAAAGTGCTTTTATTCAATTCTCGTTTGCACCTATTCCCAGGTAAGTTACGCTCTCGATGGTCTGGTCCCTTTATTGTTCATACTGTTTTTCCACATGGGCCAATTGAAATTAAGGACCCAAAGAACGGATTCACGTTTAAAGCTAATGGTCAAAGATTAAAGCCATATCTAGAGTACCAACCACATGGAGAAGACACCGAAATAAATTTGAGTGACCCACCAGATTTGAATTGATTTTTTTTTCGGTGATTTGATTTTTTTTCTTCTTTCTTTATATTATTCTTTTGCTAATTGAAATTATTTTTGCATAAGTGTGTTTGTTTAACTATTAAGTTTTCTCTTATCATTTTTAATCATGAGTACCTTACTTAGACCGTTCCTCCTGAACATTCTTAAACCACTTCAACGTGTCAAAACTCATCTCAAAAGGCAGATTCAATTTTGTAAAACACATCGCATTTGGGCTCTACAGCCACCAGAATTAGTAGCCTATGTTGAGGGATTAGAAAGCCAACTCAGAGACATTGAGAGAAGTGTTTACGACATCCAGTTGGAGCTTGAGGTAAATTCAATAAGAGGACGATTTTAATTTTCTTTGTGTGTTTTAATTTATTTTTCTGTTTGTGTGCTTTAGTTTGTTACCCCAGTGAAGTGGCGGACAACGGTACTCCGTGACAATCAAGTCGGTTACTTCAGTTTCCCATAATAACTGACATTCTGAGGTGAAAGTATGGACAAAAACGAGATTCTAGCGAAGCTTCACAAGCGATTCCCTTCACTTCCTCCAAATGCCCTCCTTACAATCTATAAAGCTCGATCCGAACACATGCGATTACTCATGAAGAATAACATACCTGCTGACATCCGTTGGTTAATCGCGGCGAAAGTACGATTGGCAGGCGAGTTACCTCCAAAATTTATTGCATACATGCCTGGTTGTGGTAAAGGAAATTATGCACGAAAACGACGAGCTCGAAGAATTTCTGTTACTAGTCATAAGTGTGCCAGAATGAGTTGCGATAAAAAACCATGTTCTTTAGGAATGATGTCTGATAACAGAGAAGATAAGATTCAATTCATTAGGGATGGCTTGAATAAGGAGTCATTGGATGATATCATTCTGTCTCTTGAAACGCATCCCAGTGGATATGTGCAAGGAGCGATTCTCCAGTTATGGCCATTATTCTAGAAAGAGCATGCATGATATAGTCTTGGGAATCTGACTATAAACGACCATGTTTGCCAGTTTATAAGAAAACTGGATGGGAAGCCTATCCTCGACCCATAGAGGGCGTTCAAGCCGTTTCTAGACGTAAAACCAGAGGAAGATGTGAGCCACAGTCGCAACTACCTGTAAATATCCTTTTACTTCACTGTTGTTTTATCATTTGCATTATTGTCTTTAATAATTTTATTACTGTTTGCTTTTTCCTTTTTTACTGTTTCCTTTTTGACTCGCGAGCCATGTGCTTTACGCGTTATTTGACACTGACATGCTACCTCATACGCAGCTGTGACCCACTGTCACCAAGACTCTTAAATGTGATTTCTTTTGTCAAACACTCACAAATTGTTTTTGAGAAGTATGCCAATGGCAACTACTCCCAATAGACAATTCAAGAACATTTGTGTGCTTTCTGGATTTAACTATGGCAAACATAAAGAGTTTGTGGAGGCAGCCATAGATCTTGGTCGAAGCATAGCAGCGAGAAAATTACACTTGGTGTATGGAGGAGGTAACTGAGGGTTATCAAAAATGGTCTCAGAAGCAGCTTTTATCAGAGGAAGTCAAGTGTTAGGCATCATCCCAAGAGTTTTAAAACCATTGGGCAGTTCGTCTGACTCATCAACTGGAGAAGAGTTAGTCGTCTCAGGTATGCAAGAAAGAATAACTGAAATGCTTAATCATGCTGATGCTTTTATTTTCCTTCCAAGAGATCTTGCAACACTAGAGGCACTTATCACACTAGCATCTTGGGCCCATCTGCACATCCACCAGAAACCCATCGGTTTGTTAAATGTCAATAACTTTTATGATGGCTTTATCGCATTTCTTAACCATGCAATAAAAAACTATTTCATTCCTTCTAATGTGAAAAAACTTTTTATTTGTGCTCACACTACTAATGAGCTACTTGATCTGTTACAAGCTTATAAACCGGGGCCAGACTCCTGGACCTTTGTGTTGGAGCGCCCAAATAATGATGGTAACAGTAGCCGCAGTAAGAAGTACAAATTAGATTTAACTCTCCGCTTGTAAATATTTTCTTCTGTGTTGCACCACCCAGGTGATGTCTTCTAAACTCTACTTCTTTCCTTTCAAACATTGAGGACAATGCTTCGTTCTGGTTGGGGGGAGGGAATAGTCGACAATTGTGGAATTTTGGTTAAGTTTTTACTAATTTTTTATTGTAGTAACTAACTGTTGCTAACTTTTTGTGTTGAAGATGGCTCAATATGGAGTGTAGTGACTCTAGAAACGCATCTTTATCGTTAAAAAAAATTAAAAAAAACTAAAAAACAAAAAAAAAAATTCAAACATTTTCTTTTTCTTTATTATGTTTTGATGTTCATTTTTCTTCTTCTTTTTAATTTCTCCTTATAAATATATATTTTCAAATTTTTGAGTCAAAGATGGCTGAATATGGAGTGTAGTGCCTCTAGAAACGCATCTTCTAAGTTAAAAAAAAAAACCATTTTCGTTTTCTATCATTTTAAGTGTAACTTTTCTAATTAGTTTTTATGCATCATTTTCACATTTCTGCATGCATATTTTCCTTTCATGTTTAGAATAGGTTGGGGGGTAGAATGTTGTTTAAAAAAAAAAAATTTGTGTGATTTGTTTTAACATTGGATGACATGATTAATTTCAAATTTTAGTATTTGTATTATCTTTGGTCTTAAGTGATGTTATGCTATGTTTGCTATTTTACATGTTGATGTCGGAGACAAATATGAGTTGCTTGAAGGAATGAACATGTCATAAATAAGTGCCAAGTGAGTTGTTGAGCCTATCATTTTCTTGGAGAGTAACCCTTTTGCCCATTCTCTATACAGCTTAGCAGTTTATTATTTTATACACGATCTCTAGATTTCTTTTGAGTTAACCCTTAAAAAAAATGGTAAAATTAAAAAAAAAACAAAAATGTGTGTTGCTACATTGGGAGGCCCGTCTAACTAGTAGATATGGATGATTATTTAGAGCCCTAAAAGACGATGGAAAGGCCATCTTTGATCCGTTTGAGCCTTTCTAGCCATCCCTTTTATTAAATATCCGTAGTTAACCCTTTTGAGCCTTTAAAAAAAAAAAAACCTTTTCTTTGTCAACTTATCATCTTGACCCACTCCGATTTGGAGTATTACTCGATATCTTATAAGTTCCATCACCTATTTATGTTTGAGAAAATGTAAATAATTATGTTGTTCAGTGAAGTTATGCCAAATAAAAGCAAAAAAAAAAACAAAAAAAACAACAAAAGTTGTTGTTTCAAAAGAATAAAAATAACAATAATAGGTGAAATCCACCTTGCAACTTCCAAAAAAAAAAAAAAATTCTCTGCATTTTTCTCAAACATACACTTTGTTTTCCTTATTTCCTTTCTTTGTTAGCCATATCTCTAGCCTACGTTACGTCCTAATAAAAGTCCTTCTTGATTTTAGGGACTATAGTTTGAAGTAGAAGCTAGTTATATGGGCTAAAAAGATGTAGTGGTGCATATAAAAAATAAATAAATAAATTGGGTTGACTAACATTTTTTATTTGACTTGAGATCGTATTATTTCGAAGCTGAGGACATATTTATTTCATCTTGGTGAGAGCCTGTGATATCACTTCGTTATTATTTTCTCTCAATTACCATTCATTGGAGTGACTATTTTTATTGGGTTTAATTTCTTTGTGAGAGTGTCACTACATCCAGTGAGATTTTGGAGTTTGACATGTCATTCTTGAAAGTAGCTATAACAAAGTCTACTGGGCTGATTCATGTGGATGGTTGATGTGGGTGTGATGTTGCTTTAGATTGGAGATAATGCTTATACTGTTATTTGATTGCTATCATTAATCTGATTGAATAAACACGAGTGTTTCTAAATAAAATAAAATAAAAATCATTTTGGTTTTGAATTTTGTTTTCGCTTTATTTGCTAGGGACTAGCAATAAGCTGGTTGGGGGGTGTGTTGAGTGTTAGAAAATGTATATTTATAAAGGAGAAAATCGTCATTTTACACTACAAGTTTTACTAACACCTTTACTTTTATGAATTTAACCTTCTTTTGATTTAATTCCGTGTGTTTTATTTTAATTAAGTATTTTATGTATTTTAGGGGCATCATAGTCATTTCACAATAAACGAGAGATCAGATGGCAAAACGGACATCACTTTTGAACTCAGGACGGTCGAAAACCTTAGGAGGAGCATAAAAGGAAAAATGGCACTGTTCACATGTACGGTACTATTCACGTGTACGGTACTGTATACGTTACTGTTCACGACACTGTTAACATTGGACGGACGATGATGTGGCATTGACCGATGATGTGGCATTGACTGATGAGGTGTCACGATCCTGTTGGACTAAAATTCTTATGTACTGTTGATGGTGACGTGGTAGCATATCAGTGGACCAAAAATCTCGCGTACGGTACATACATCACACAGGATTATTTTCAACTAAACCGCGTTACTGTTCAACCCGAGTCAAACCGTGTTACTGTTCATCCACGTGGTCAAACCGTGTACTGTTGACTGATGACGTGGCGCAATCCTGAGCGTCCAAACTGTTTTTAATCCGATGGCCATAATTTACTCCATGTATCTATAAAAAGGGGGCCTCTCCCCCCTAATTTGATAGCTCTGAATCCATTTTCTGTAATTCCCTCTCCATCTTGTATTTTCTATGTATTTTAATAAATTCCCATTTTGCCCTTAGTTCAATTATGAGTAGCTAATTTTCTTTCAAGCTTGGGTTGAAGGTGAAGTCTCCACATGTGTCATGGGCTTTATTTGGTAAATTTACTTTCTCTTCCCCTCTAATTTTTGTGGATGTTTTGACTTCTCGTCGACAAATAATACTAATCTTGTCTAGTACCGCCTTGGTTTCACCGGCCCCCTAGTACAAGGTTATTATTATTTGGCACGATAAGCCCTTAGCACCATATTGATTAGAGCGTGGTTCATGAGGTGTGGATTCCCCCCTCATGATTTAATTGGCATTAATAAGGATTATTTAGCCCATGATGCATGTTGATACGGATCCAGATACCCAAGTACGTCATTTCAATAGAATTCTCTTCAATTTATTCTCGCCATTTCAATTCCAATTTTAGAATTTATTCTCACCATTTTAATTTAAGTTTTAGCATATTCCAAATCATTTCCACCACAAATCCAATCACCCATTTACAAAATTAATTCTACACACAATTAAAATCCACTCCTCGTGGGATTGACACTCGTCACCATTGATCTATACTACAATAGATTCGTGCGCTTGCGAGTACATTAAAATTTGAACAACAGCTGTGCCCGCGGCCCATTTTTGGCACACGGAGGCCGCTCGCAAAGTCTCGTCCCATTCCGAGTCCGGCGGACGAACTTGGCCCGCCCCACCCCCCAAGGCTATAGCCCACCCGTTTTTGTGGCCTTAGTCCGCTGGACGAACTTGGTGCCCCGGCCTTCGGGAGGTTATAATTGGGCGCTGTTGTGCCCGCGGCCTATTTTGGGCACACGGTGGCCTCTTGCAAAGTCTCGTTCTATTCCGAGTCCGGCGGATGAACTTGGCCAGCCCCACCCGCCAAGGCTATAGCCCACCCGTTTTTGTGGCCTTTTTCCGCTGGACGAACTTGGCGCCCCGGCCTTCGGGCAGTTATTTTTGGGCGCGGCTGTGCCCGCGGCCTATTTTTGGCACACGGAGGCCGTTCGCAAAAACTCGACCCATTCCGAGTCCGGCGGACGAACTTGGCCAGCCCCACCCCCAAAGGCCATAGCCCACCCGTTTTTGTGGCCTTTTTCCGCAGGTCGAACTTGGCGCCCCGGCCTTCGGGCGGTTATTTTTGGGCACAGCTGTGCCCGCGGCCTATTTTTTGCACACGGACGCCCCTCGCAAAGTCTCGCGCCATTCCGAGTCCGGCGGACGAACTTGGCCAGCCCCACCCCCCAAGGCTATAGCCCACCCGTTTTTGTGGCATTTTTCCGCTGGACGAACTTGGCAACCCAGCCTTGGAGCGGTTATTTTTGGGCGCGGCTGAGCCTGCGGCCTATTTTTGGCACACGGAGGCCGCTCACAAATTCTAGACCCATTCCGAGTCCGGCAGACGAACTTGGCCAGACCCACCCCCCAAGGCTATAGCCCACCCGTTTTTGTGGACTTTTTCCGCTGGACGAACTTGGCGCCCCGGCCTTCGGACGGTTATTTTTGTGCGCGGCTGTGTCCGCAGCCTACTTTTGGCCCACGGAGGCTGCTCACAAAGTCTCATCCCATTCCGAGTCCGGCGGACGAACTTGACCAGCCCCACCCCCCAAGGTTATAGCCCACCCGTTTTTCTGGCCTTTTTCCGCCGGACATACTTGGCGCCCCGGCCATCGAGCGGTTATTTTTGTGCGCGGCTGTGCCCGCGGCCTATTTTTGGCACACGAAGGCCACTCGCAAAGTCTCGTCCCATTCCGAGTCCGGCGGACGAACTTGGCCAGCCCCATCCCCCAAGGCTAAAGCCCACCCGTTTTTGTGGCCTTTTTCAGCTGGATGAACTTGGCGCCCCGGCCTTCGGGCGGTTATTTTTTGGTGCGGCTGTGACCACGGCCTATTTTTGGCACACGGAGGCCACTCGAAAAGTCTCACCCCATTCCGAGTCCGGCGGACGAACTTGGCCATCCTCACCCCCCAAGGCTATAGCCCACCCGTTTTTGTGGCATTTTTCTGCTGGACGAACTTGGCAACCCGGCCTTCGTGCGGTTGTTTTTTGGCGCGGTTGTGCCCGCAGCCTATTTTTGGCACACCGAGGCCGCTCGCAAAGTCTTGCCACATTCCGAGTCCGGCGGACGAACTTGGCCAGCCCCACCCCCCAAGGCAATAGCCCACCCGTTTTTGTGGCCTTTTTCCTTGATTTGAACTTGGCGCACCGTCCTTCGGGCGGTTATTTTTTGGCACAGCTATGTCCGCAGCCTATGTTTGGCACACGGATGCCGCTCGCAAAGTCTCTCCCCATTCCGAGTCCGGCGGACGAACTTGGCCAGCCCCACCCCCCAAGGCTATAGCCCACCCGTTTTTGTGGCATTTTTCCGCTGGACGAACTTGGCAACCCAGCCTTGGGGCGGTTATTTTTGGGCGCGGCTGTGCCCGCAGCCTATTTTTGGCACACGGAGGCCACTCACAAATTCTCGCCCCATTCCGAGTCAAGCAGACGAACTTGGCCAGACCCACCCCCCAAGGCTATAGCCCACCCGTTTTTGTGGACTTTTTCCGCTGGACGAACTTGGCGCCCCGGCCTTCGGACGGTTATTTTTGTGCGCGGCTGTGTCCGCAGCCTACTTTTGGCCCACGGAGGCTGCTCACAAAGTCTCATCCCATTCCGAGTCCGGCGGACGAACTTGACCAGCCCCACCCCCCAAGGTTATAGCCCACCCGTTTTTCTGGCCTTTTTCCGCCGGACATACTTGGCGCCCCGGCCATCGAGCGGTTATTTTTGTGCGCGGCTGTGCCCGCGGCCTATTTTTGGCACACGAAGGCCACTCGCAAAGTCTCGTCCCATTCCGAGTCCGGCGGACGAACTTGGCCAGCCCCATCCCCCAAGGCTAAAGCCCACCCGTTTTTGTGGCCTTTTTCAGCTGGATGAACTTGGCGCCCCGGCCTTCGGGCGGTTATTTTTTGGTGCGGCTGTGACCACGGCCTATTTTTGGCACACGGAGGCCACTCGAAAAGTCTCACCCCATTCCGAGTCCGGCGGACGAACTTGGCCATCCTCACCCCCCAAGGCTATAGCCCACCCGTTTTTGTGGCATTTTTCTGCTGGACGAACTTGGCAACCCGGCCTTCGTGCGGTTGTTTTTTGGCGCGGTTGTGCCCGCAGCCTATTTTTGGCACACCGAGGCCGCTCGCAAAGTCTTGCCACATTCCGAGTCCGGCGGACGAACTTGGCCAGCCCCACCCCCCAAGGCCATAGCCCACCCGTTTTTGTGGCCTTTTTCCGCAGTTTGAACTTGGCGCACCGTCCTTCGGGCGGTTATTTTTTGGCACAGCTATGTCCGCAGCCTATGTTTGGCACACGGATGCCGCTCGCAAAGTCTCTCCCCATTCCGAGTCCGGCGGACGAACTTGGCCAGCCCCACCCCCCAAGGCTATAGCCCACCCGTTTTTGTGGCATTTTTCCGCTGGACGAACTTGGCAACCCAGCCTTGGGGCGGTTATTTTTGGGCGCGGCTGTGCCCGCAGCCTATTTTTGGCACACGGAGGCCACTCACAAATTCTCGCCCCATTCCGAGTCAAGCAGACGAACTTGGCCAGCCCCACCCCCCAAGGCTATAGCCCACCCGTTTTTGTGGCCTTTTTCCGCTAGACGAACTTGGCGCCCCGGCCTTCGGACAGTTATTTTTGTTCGCGGCTGTGCCCATGGCCTGCTTTTGGCCCACGGAGGCTGCTCACAAAGTCTCGTCCCATTCCGAGTCCGGCGGACGAACTTGGCCAGCCCCACCCCACAAGGCTATAGCCCAACCGTTTTTGTGGCCTTTTTCCGCTGGACGAACTTGGCGCCCCGTCCTTCGGGCGGTTATTTTTGGGGGCGGCTTGCCTGCTGTCTATTTTTGGCACACGGTGGCCGCTCGCAAAGTCACGTCCTATTCCGAGTCCGGCGGACGAACTTGGCGAGCCCCAACCCCAAGGCTATAGCCCACCCGTTTTTGTGGCCTTTTTCCGCTGGACGAACTTGGCGCCCGGGCCATCGGGCGGTTATTTTTGTGTGCGGCTGTGTCCGCGGCCTATTTTTCGCACACGGAGGCCGCTCATAAAGTCTCGTCCCATTCCGAGTCCGGCGGACGAACTTGGCCAGCCCCACCCCCCAAGGCTAAAGCCCACCCGTTTTTGTGGCCTTTTTCCGCTGGACGAACATGGCGCCCCGGCCTTGGGGTGGTTATTTTTGGGTGCGGCTGTGCCCGCGGCCTATTTTGGGCAAACGGAGGCCGCTCGCAAAGTCTCGCCCCATTCCGAGTCCGGCGGACGAACTTGGCCATCCGCACCCCCTAAGGCTATAGCCCACCCGTTTTTGTGTCCTTGTCCGCTGGACGGACTTGGCGCCCCGGCCTTCGGGTGGTTATTTTTGGGCGCGGCTATGTCCGCAGCCTATTTTTGGCACACGGAGGTCGCTCGCAAAATCTCGTCCCATTCCGAGTCCGGCTTACGAACTTGGCCAGCCCCACCCCCCAAGGCTATAGCCCACCCATTTTTGTGGCGTTTTTCCGCTGGACGAACTTGGCTCCCCAGCCTTCGGGTGGTTATTTTTGTCCGCGTCTGTGCCTGCGGTATATTTTTGGCACACGGAGAGCGCTTGCAAAGTGTCGTCCCATTCTGAGTCCGGCGGACGAACTTGGCCAGCACCACCCCCCAAGGCTATAGCCCACCCGTTTTTGTGGCCTTTTTCCGCTGGACGAACTTGGCGCCCTAGCTTTCGAGCGGTTATTTTTTGGCGTACTTTGTGCCCGCATCCTATTTTCGGCACACGGAGGCCGCTTGCAAAGTCTCGTCCCATTCGGAGTCCGGCGGACGAACTTGGCCAGCCGCACCGCCCAAGGCTATAGCCCACCCGTTTTTGTGACCTTCTTCAGCTGGACGAACTTGGCGTCCCGGCCTTCGGGAGGTCATTTTTCGGCACGGCGGTGACCGTGACATATGTTTGGCACACGGAGGTCGCTCGCAAAGTCTCATCCCATACCAAGTCCGGCGGACGAACTTGGCAAGCCCCACCCCCCAAGGCTATAGCCCACCCGTTTTTGTGGCCTTTTTCCGCTGGACGAACTTGGCGCCCCGGCCTTCGGGAGGTCATTTTTCGGTACGGCGGTGACCGTGACATATGTTTTGCACATGGAGGTCACTCGCAAAGTCTCATCCCATACCAAGTCCGGCGGACGAACTTGGCAAGCCCCACCCCCCAAGGCTATAGCCCACCCGTTTGTGTGGCCTTTTTCCGCTGGACGAACTTGGCGCCCCGGCCTTCGGGAGGTTATTTTTGGGCGCGGCTATGCCTGCGGACTGTTTTTGTCACATGGAGGCCGCTCGCAAAGTCTCATCCCATTCCGAGTCCGGCGGACGAATTTGGCCAGCCCCACCCCCCAAGGCTAAAGGCCACCCGTTTTTGTGGCCTTTTTCCGCTGGACGAACTTGGCGCCCCGGCCTTCGGGCGGTTATTTTTGGGTGCGGCTGTGCCCACGGCCTATTTTTGGCACACGGAGGCCACTCGCAAAGTCTCACCCCATTCCGAGTCCGTCAGACGAACTTGGCCATCCGCACCCCCCAAGGCTATAGCCCACCCGTTTTTGTGGCATTTTTCTGCTGGACGAATTTGGTAACCCGGCCTTCGTGCGGTTGTTTTTTGGCGCGGTTGTGCCCAAAGCCTATTTTTGGCACACCGAGGCCGCTCGCAACGTCTCGCCACATTCCGAGTCCGGCGGACGAACTTGGCCAGCCCCACCCCCCAAGGCCATAGCCCACCCGTTTTTGTGGCCTTTTTCCGCAGGTCGAACTTGGCGCCCCGGCCTTCGGGCGGTTATTTTTGGGCACAGCTGTGCCCGCGGCCTATGTTTGGCACACGGACGCCACTCGCAAAGTCTCGCCCCATTCCGAGTCCGGTGGACGAACTTGGCCAGCCCAACCCCCCAAGGCTATAGCCCACCCGTTTTTGTGGCCTTTTTCCGCTAGACGAACTTGGCGCCCCGGCCTTTGAATAGTTATTTTTGTTCGCGGCTGTGCCCGCGGCCTACTTTTGGCCCACGGAGGCTGCTCACAAAGTCTCGTCCCATTCCGAGTCCGGCGGACGAACTTGGCCAGCCCCACCCCCCAAAGCTATAGCCCAACCGTTTTTGTGGCCTTTTTCCGCTGGACGAACTTGGCGCCCCATCCTTCGGGCGGTTATTTTTGGGCGCGTCTTGCCCGCTGTCTATTTTTGGCACACGGAGGCCGCTCGCAAAGTCATGTCCCATTCCGAGTCCGGCGGACGAACTTGGCGAGCCCCACCCCCCAAGGCTATAGCCCACCCATTTTTGTGGCCTTTTTCCGCTGGACGAACTTGACGCCCCGGCCATCGGGCGGTTATTTTTGTGCGCGGCTGTGCCCGTGGCCTATTTTTGGCACACGGAGGCCGCTCGTAAAGTCTCGCCCCATTCCGAGTCCGGCGGATGAACTTGGCCATCCGCACCCACCAAGGCTATAGCCCACCCGTTTTTGTGGCCTTGTCCGCTGGACGGACTTGGCGCTCCGGCCTTCGGGTGGTTATTTTTGAGTGCGGCTATGCCCGCAGACTATTTTTGGCACACAGAGGTCGCTCCCAAAATCTCGTCCCATTCCGAGTCCGGCTTACAAACTTGGCCAGCCCCACCCCCCAAGGCTATAGCCCACCCATTTTTGTGGCGTTTTTCCGCTGGACTAATTTGGCTCCCCGGCCTTCGGGTGGTTATTTTTGTCCGCGGCTGTGCCTGCGGCATATTTTTGGCACACAGAGAGCGCTTGCAAAGTCTCATCCCATTCTGAGTCCGACAGACGAACTTGGCCAGCACCACCCCCCAAGGCTATAGCCCACCCGTTTTTGTGGCCTTTTTCCGGTGGACGAACCGGGTGCCCCGGCCTTCGGGTGCTTATTCTTGGATGCGGCTGTGCCCGCATCCTATTTTCGGCACACGAAGGCCGTTTGCAAAGTCTCATCCCATTCCGAGTCCGGCGGACGAACTTGGCCAGCCCCACCGCCCAAGGCTATAACCCATCCGTTTTTGTGGCCTTCTTCAGCTGGACGAACTTGGCGCCCCGGCCTTCGGGAGGTCATTTTTCGGCGCGGCTGTGACCGCGACATATGTTTGGCACACGGAGGTCGCTCGCAAAGTCTCATCCCATTCCAAGTCCGGCGGACGAACTTGGCGCCCCGGCCTTCGGGGGGTTATTTTTGGGTGCGGCTATGCCTGTGGACTATTTTTGTCACACGGAGGCCGCTCGCAAAGTCTCGTCCCATTCCGAGTCCGGCGGACAAACTTGGCCAGCCCCAACCCCCAAGGCCATAGCCCACCCGTTTTTGTGGCCTTTTTCCGCTGGACGAGCTTGCCGCCCTGTCCTTCGGGTGGTTATTTTTAGGTACGGCTGTGCCAGCGGCCTATTTTTGGTACCCGGAGGCCGCTCGCAAAGTCTCATCCCATTCCGAGTCCGGCGGACAAATTTGGCCAGCCCCACCCACCAAGGCTATAGCCCACCCATTTCGGGGGGTTATTTTTGGGAGCGGCTGTGCCCGCGGCCTATTTTTAGCTCACGGGGGCCGCTCGCAAAGTCTCTCCCCAGTCCGAGTCCGGCGGACGAAGTTGGCCAGCCCCACCCCCCAAGGCTGTTCCCCACCCGTTTTTGTGGCCTTTTTCCGCTGGACGAACTTGACTCCCCGGACTTTCTGTCATTTATTTTTGGGCGCGGCTGTGCCCGCGGCCAATTTTTGTTACACAGAGGCCGCTCGCAAAGTCTCGTCCCATTCCGAGTCCGGCGTACGAACTTTGCCAGCCCCACCCCGCAAGGCAATTACCGACCCGTTTTTATGGCTTTTTCCGCTGGACGAACTTCGCGCCCCGGACTTCGGGCACTTATTTTTGTCAGCGGCTGTGCCTGCGGCCTATTTTTGGCGCACGGAGGCTGCTCGCAAAGTCTCGTCCCATTCCGAGTCCGGCGGACGATCTTCGCCAGCCCCACCCGCCAAGGCTATAGCCCACCCGTTTTTGTGGCCTTTTTCCGCTGGATGAACTTGGCGCCCCGGCCTTCGGGCGGTTATTTTTGGTGCGTGGCTGTACCCGTGGCCTATTTTTGGCACACGGAGTCCAATTGTAAAGTCTCGCACCATTCCGAGTCCGGCGGACGAACTTGGGCAGCCCCAGCCCCCAAGGCTATAGCCCACCCGTTTTTGTGGCCTTTTTCCGCTGGACGAACTTGGCGCCCCGGCCTACGGGCATTTATTTTTGGGTGCGGCTGTGCCCGCGTCCTATTTTTGGCACACGTAGGCTCTTCGCAAAGGCTAACCCCATTCCGAGTCCGGCGGACGAACTTGGCCAGCCCCACCCCCCAAGGCTATAGCCCACCCGTTTTTGTGGCCTTTTTCCACTGGACGAACTTAGCGTCCCGGCCTTCGGGGGGTTATTTTTGGGTACGGCTGCGCACGCTGCCTATTTTTGGCACACGGAGGCCACTCGCAAAGTCTCGCCCCATTCCGAGTCCGGCAGACGAACTTGGCCAGCCCCACCACCCAAGGCTATAGCCCACCCATTTTTGTGCTCTTTTTCCACTGGACGAACTTGCTGCCCCGGCCTTTGGGAGGTTATTTTTGGGTACGGCTGTGCCCGCATCCTATTTTTCAAACACGGAGGCTGCTCACAATATCTCGCCCCATTCCGAGTCCGGCGGACGAACTTGGCCAGCCCCACCCCCCAAGGCTATAGCCCACCCGTTTTTGTGGCCTTTTTCCGCTGGACGAACTTGGTAACCCGGCCTTCGGGGGGTTATTTTTGGGCGCGGCTGTGTCCGCGGCCTATTTTTGGCACACGGTGGCTGCTCGCAAAGTCTCGTCCCATTCTGAGGCCGGCGGACGAACTTGGCCACCACCACCCCCCAAGGCTATAGCCCACCCGTTTTTGTGGCCTTTTTCCGCTGGACGAACTTGGCGCCCCGGCCTTCGGGCAGTTATTTTTGGCCGCGGCTGTGCCCGCGGCATATTTTTAGCACACGGACGCCGCTCGCAAAGTCTCGCCCCATTCCGAGTCCGGCGGACGAACTTCGCCAGCCCCACCACCAAGGCTATAGCCCACCCGTTTCTGTGGCCTTTTTCCGCTGGATAAACTTGGCGCCCCGGCCTTCGGGCGGTCATTTTTGGGCGCAGCTGTGTCCGTAGCCTATTTTTTGCACACGTAGGCCGCTTGCAAAGTCTCATCCCATTCCGAGTCCGGCGGACGAACATGGCCAGCCCCACCCCCCAAGCCTATAGCCCACCCGTTTTTGTGGCCTTTTTCCGCTGGGCGAACTTGGCGCCCCGGCCTTCGGGCAGTTATTTTTGGACGCGGCTGCGTGCGCGGTCTATTTTTGGAACACGGAGGCCGCTCGCAAAGTCTCGTCCCATTCCGAGTCCGGCGGACGAACTTGGCCAGCCCCACCCCTAAAAGCTATAGCCCAACCGTTTTTGTGGCCTTTTTCCGCTGGACGAACTTGGCGCCCAGGCCTTCGGGCGGTTAATTTTGGTCGCGGCTGTACCCGAGGCCTATTTTTGACACATGGAGGCCACTCGCCAAGTCTCGTCTCGTTCCGAGTCCGGCGGACGAACATGGCCAGCCCCACCCCCCCAAGCCTATAGCCCACCCGTTTTTGTGGCCTTTTTCCGCTGGGCGAAGTTGGCGCCCGGGCCTTCAGGCGGTTAATTTTGGTCGCGGCTGTGCCCGCGGCCTACATTTGACACACAGAGGCCGCTCGCAAAGTCTCGTCCGATTCCAAGTCTGGCGGACGAACTTGGCCAGCCCCACCCCCCAAGGCTATAGCCCACCCGTTTTTGTGGCCTTTTTCCGCTGGGCGAACTTGGCGCCCCGGCCTTCGGGGGGTTATTTTTGGACGCGGCTGCGTGCGCGGTCTATTTTTGGAACACGGAGGCCGCTCGCAAAGTCTCGTCCCATTCCGAGTCCGGCGGACGAACTTGGCCAGCCCCACCCCTAAAAGCTATAGCCCAACCGTTTTTGTGGCCTTTTTCCGCTGGACGAACTTGGCGCCCAGGCCTTCGGGCGGTTAATTTTGGTCGCGGTTGTACCCGAGGCCTATTTTTGACACACGGAGGCCACTCGCCAAGTCTCGTCTCGTTCCGAGTCCGGCGGACGAACATGGCCAGCCCCACCCCCCCAAGCCTATAGCCCACCCGTTTTTGTGGCCTTTTTCCGCTGGGCGAAGTTGGCGCCCGGGCCTTCAGGCGGTTAATTTTGGTCGCGGCTGTGCCCACGGCCTACATTTGACACACAGGGGCCGCTTGCAAAGTCTCGTCCCATTCCGAGTCTGGCGGACGAACTTGGCCAGCCCCACCCCCCAAGGCTATAGCCCACCCGTTTTTGTGGCCTTTTTCCGCTGGACGAACTTGGCACCCAGCCCTTCGGGCGGTTAATTTTGGCCGCGGTAGTGCCCGCGGCCTATTTTTGACACACAGAGGCCGCTCGCAAAGTCTCGTCCCATTCCGAGTCCGGCGGACGAACTTGGCCAGCCCCACCCCTAAAAGCTATAGCCCAACCGTTTTTGTGGCCTTTTTCCGCTGGACGAACTTGGCACCCAGGCCTTCAGGCGGTTAATTTTGGTCGCGGCTGTACCCAATGCCTATTTTTAACACACGGAGGCCACTCGCCAAGTCTCGTCTCGTTCCGAGTCCGGCGGACGAACATGGCCAGCCCCACCCCCCCGAGCCTATAGCCCACCCGTTTTTGTGGCCTTTTTCCGCTGGGCGAAGTTGGCGCCCGGGCCTTCAGGCGGTTAATTTTGGTCGCGGCTGTGCCCGTGGCCTACATTTGACACACAGGGGCCGCTCGTAAAGTCTCGTCCCATTCCGAGTCTGGCGGACGAACTTGGCCAGCCCCACCCCCCAAGGCTATAGCCCTCCCGTTTTTGTAGCCTTTTTCCGCTGGACGAACTTGGCGCCCCGGCCTTCGGGCGGTTATTTTTGGGCGCGGCTGTGCCCGCGGCCTATTTTTGGTACACGGTACCTGCTCGTAAAGTCTTGCCCCATTCCGAGTCCGGCGGACTAACTTGGCGAGCCCCACCCCCCAAGGCAATAGCCCACCCGTTTTTGTGGCGTTTTTCCGCTGGACGAACTTGGCGCCCGGGCCTTCGGGCGGTTAATTTTGGTTGCGGCTGTGCCCGCGGCCTATTTTTCACACACGGAGGCCGCTCACCAAGTCTCGCCCCATTCGGAGTACGGCGGACGAACATGGCCACCCCCACCCCCCAAGGCTATACACTACCCGTTTTTGTGGCCTTTTTCCGCAGGACGAGCTTGGCGCCCGGTCCTTCGGGCGGTTATTTTTAATCGCGGCCATGTCCACGCCCTATTTTTTGCACACGGAGGCCCCTCACAAAGTCTGGCCCCATTTCGAGTCCGGCGGACGAACTTGGCCAGCCCCTCCCCCCAAGGCTATAGCCCACCCGTTTTTTGGGCATTTTTACGGCGGACGAACTTGGGGACCGGACCTTCGGGCGCTTATTTCTGGGCACGGCTGTGTCCACAGCCTATTTTTGGCACACGGAGGCCCCTAACAAAGTCTGGCCCCATTTCGAGTCCGGCGGATGAACTTGGCCAGCCCCTCCCCCCAAGGCTATAGCCCACTCGTTTGTTTGGCATGTTTGCGGCGGACGAACTTGGGGACCGGACCTTTGTGCGCTTATTTCTGGGCGCGGCTGTTCCCACGGCCTATTTTTGGCACACGGAGGTCCCTCACAAATTCTGGCCCCCTTCCGAGTCCGGCGGACGAACTTGGCCAGCCACTCCCCCCAAGGCTATAGCCCACCCGTTTTTTGGGCATTTTTGCGGCGGACGAACTTGGGAACCGGACCTTCGGGTGCTTATTTTTGGCACACGGAGGCCCCTCGTAAAGTCTGGCCCCATTCCGAGTCAGGCGGAGGAACTTGCACGGCCCCTCCTCCCAAGGCTATAGCCCACCCGTTTTTTGGGCAATTTTGCGGCGGACGAACTTGGCTCCCCGGCCGTCGGGGGATTATTTTTGGACGCGGCTGTGTCTGCGGCCTATTTTTCGCACACGTAGGCCGCTCACAATGACTCGTCCCATTCCGAGTTCGGGGGACGAACTTCGCCAGCCCCACCCCCCAAGGCTATAGCCCACCCGTTTTTGTGGCCTTTTTCAGCTGTACGAACTTGGCTCCCCGGCCTTTGGGCGGTTATTTTTGGGCGCGGCTGTGCCCGCGGCCTATTTTTGGGACACGGAGGCCGCTCGCAAAGTCTCGTCCCATTCCAAGTCCGGCGGACGAACTTGGGCAGCCTCACCCGCCAAGGCTATAGCCCACCCGTTTTTGTGGCCTTTTTCCGCAGGACGAACTTGGCGCCCCGGCCTTCAGGCAGGTATTTTTGGGCGCGGCTGTGCCTGCGGCCTATTTTTGGGACACGGAGGGGCCTCGAAAAGTTTCGCGCCATTCCGAGTCCGGCGGACGATGTGGGCCAGCCCCACCCCCCAAGGCTATAGCCCACCCGTTTTTGTGGCTTTTTTCCGCTGGACGAACTTGGCGCCCCGGCCTTCGGGCGGGTATTTTTGGGCAAGGCATTGCCCGCGGCCTATGTTTTGCACACGGAGGTGCCTTGCAAAGTCTCGCGCCATTCCGAGTCCGACGGATGAAGTTTGCCAGCCCCACCCCCCAAGGCTATAGCCCACCCGTTTTTGTGGCCTTTTTCCGGTGGACGAACTTGGCGCCCCGGCCTTCGGGCGGGGATTTTTGGGCAAGGCTGTGCTCGCGGCCTATTTTTGGCACACGGAGGCGCCTCGCAAAGTCTCGCGCCATTCCGTGTCCGGCGGACGAAGTGGGGCAGCCACACCCCCCAAGGCTATAGCCCAGCAGTTTTTGTGGCCTTTTTCCGCTGGAAAAACATGGCGCCCTGGCCGTCGGGCGGGTATTTTTGGGCGCGGCTGTGCCCGTGGCCTATTTTTGGGACACAGAGGTGCCTCGAAAAGTCTCGCGCCATTCCGAGTCCGGCGGACGAAGTTGGTCAGCCCCACCCCCCAAGGCTATAGCCCACCCGTTTTTGTGGCCTTTTTCCGCTGGACGAACTTGGCGCCCCGGCCTTTGGGAGGGTATTTTTGGACGCGGCTGTGACCGCGGCCTATTTTTGGCACACGGAGGTGCCTCGCAAAGTCTCGCGCCATTCCGAGTACGGCGGACGAAGTCGGCTGTCCCCGCCCCCCAAGGCTATAGCCCACCCATTTTTGTGGCCTTTTTACGCTGGACGAACTAGGCGCCCCGGCCTTCGGGCTGGTATTTTTGGGCGCGGCTGTGCCCGGGGTCTATTTTTGGGACCCGGAGGCGCCTCAAAAAGTCTCGCGCCATTCCGAGTCCGGCGGACGAAGTGGGCCGTGCCCGCCCCCCAAGGCTATAGCCCACCCGTTTTTGTGGCCTTTTTCCGCTTGACGAACTTGGCGACCCGGCCTTCGGGCGGGTATTTTTGGGCGCGGCTGTACCCGCAGCCTATTTTTGGCTCACGGAGGTGCCTCGCAAAGTCTCCCCCCATTCCGAGTCCGGCAGACGAACTTGGCCAGCCCCACCCCCCAAGGCTATAGCCCACCCGTTTTTGTGGCCTTTTTCCGCTGGACGAACTTGGCGGCCCGGCCTTCGGGCGGTTATTTTTGGGAGCGGGTGTACCCACGGCCTATTTTTGGCACACGGAGGCCGCTCGCAAAGTCTCGCCCCATTCCGAGTCCGGCAGACGAACATGGCCAGCCCCACCCCCCAAGCCTATAGCCCACCCGTTTTTTTGGCCTTTTTCCGCTGGACGAAATTGGTGCCCCGGCCTTCGCGCTGTTATTTTTGTGCGCGGCTGTGACCGTGGCCTATTATTGGTACACAGAGGCCACTCGCAAAGTCTCACCCTATTCCGAGTCCGGCGGACGAACTCGGCCAGCCCCACTCCCCAAGGCTATACACCACCCGTTTTTGTGGCCTTTTTCCGCTGGACGAACATGCCGCCTCGGCCATTGGGAGGTTATTTTTGGGCGCGGCTGTGCCCGCGGCCTATTTTTTGCACACGGAGGCCGCTCGTAAAGTCTCTCCCCATTCCGAGCCCGGCGGACGAACTTGGCCTACCCAACCGGCAAGGATATAGCCCACCCGTTTTTGTGGCCTTTTTCCGCTGGACGAACTTGGCACCCCGGCATTCGGGCGGTTATTTTTGGGCGCGGCTGTCCCATAGCCTATTTTTGGTACACGGAGGCCGCTCGGAAAGTCTCGTCCCATTCCGAATCCGGCGGACGAACTTGACCAGCCCCACCCCCCAAGGCTATAGCCCACCCGCTTTTGTGGTCTCTTTCCGCAGTACGAACTTCGCGCCCCGGCCTTCAGGTGGTTATTTTTGGGCGCGGCTGTGCCCATGGTCTATTTTTGTCACACGGAGGCCGCTCGCAAAGTCCCGCCCCATTCTGAGTCCGGTGGACGAACATGGTGAGCCCCACCCCCCAACGCTATAGCCCACCCGTTTTTGTGGCCTTTTTCTGCTGGACGAACTTGGTGCCCCGGCCTTCGGGCGGTTATTTTTGGGAGCGGGTGTACCCACGGCCTATTTTTGGCACACGGAGGCCGCTCGCAAAGTCTCGCCCCATTCCGAGTCCGGCAGACGAACATGGCCAGCCCCACCCCCCAAGCCTATAGCCCACCCGTTTTTTTGGCCTTTTTCCGCTGGACGAAATTGGTGCCCCGGCCTTCGCGCTGTTATTTTTGTGCGCGGCTGTGACCGTGGCCTATTTTTGGCACACAGAGGCCACTCGCAAAGTCTCACCCTATTCCGAGTCCGGCGGACGAACTCGGCCAGCCCCACTCCCCAAGGCTATACACCACCCGTTTTTGTGGCCTTTTTCCGCTGGACGAACATGCCGCCTCGGCCTTTGGGAGGTTATTTTTGGGCGCGGCTGTGCCCGCGGCCTATTTTTTGCACACGGAGGCTGCTCGTAAAGTCTCTCCCCATTCCGAGCCCGGCGGACGAACTTGGCCTACCCAACCGGCAAGGATATAGCCCACCCGTTTTTGTGGCCTTTTTCCGCTGGACGAACTTGGCACCCCGGCATTCGGGCGGTTATTTTTGGGCGCGGCTGTCCCATAGCCTATTTTTGGTACACGGAGGCCGCTCGGAAAGTCTCGTCCCATTCCGAGTCCGGCGGACGAACTTGACCAGCCCCACCCCCCAAGGCTATAGCCCACCCGCTTTTGTGGTCTCTTTCCGCAGTACGAACTTCGCGCCCCGGCCTTCAGGCGGTTATTTTTGGGCGCGGCTGTGCCCATGGTCTATTTTTGTCACACGGAGGCCGCTCGCAAAGTCCCGCCCCATTCCGAGTCCGGTGGACGAACATGGTGAGCCCCACCCCCCAACGCTATAGCCCACCCGTTTTTGTGGCCTTTTTCCGCTGGACGAACTTGGTGCCCCGGCCTTCGCGTGGTTATTTTTCGGCGCAACTGTGCTCGCGGCCTATTTTTGGCACACGGAGGCCTCTCGCAAAGTTTCGTCCCATTCCGAGTCCGGCGGATGGGCTTGGCCAGCCCCACCCCCCAAGGCTATAGCCCACCCGTTTTTGTGGCCTTTTTCCGCTGGACGCACTTGCCGCCCCGGCCTTTGGGAGGTTATTTTTGGGCGCGGCTGTGCCTGCAGCCTATTTTTGGCACACGGAGGCCGCTTGCAAAGTCACACCCCATTCCGAGTCCGGCGGACGAACATGGCCAGCCCCACCCCCCAAGGCTATAGCCCACCCGTTTTTTTGGCCTTTCTCCGCTAGACGAACTTGGTGCCCCGGCCTTCGGGCGATTTTTTTTGGGCGCGGCTATGACCGCGGCCTATTTTTGGCACACCGAGGCCACTCGCAAAGTCTCACCCTATTCCGAGTCCGGCGGACGAACTCGGCCAGCCCCACCCCCCAAGGCTATAGCCCACCCGTTTTTGTGGCCTTTTTCCGCTGGACAAACTTGCCGCCCCTGCCTTTGGGAGGTTAATTTTGGGCGCGGCTGTGCCCACAGCCTATTTTTGGCACACGGAGGCCGCTCGCAAAGTCTCACCCTATTCCGAGTCTGGCGGACGTACTCGGCCAGCCCCACCCCCCAAGGCTATAGCCCACCCGTTTTTGTGGCCTATTTCCGCTGGACGAACTAGGCGCCCCGGCCTTCGGGCCGTAATTTTAGGGCGCGGCTGTGCCCGCGGCTTATTTTTGGCACACGGAGGCTGCTCCTAAAGTCTCGCCCCATTCCAATTCCGGCAGACGAATTTGGCCAGCCCCACCCCCCAAGGCTATATCCCACCCGTTTTTGTGGCCTTGTTCCGCTGGACGAACTTGGCGCCCCGGCCTTCGGACAGTTAGTTTTGGGCGCGGCTGTGCCCGCGGCCTATTTTTGGATCACGGAAGCCGCTCGCAAAGTCTCGTCCCATTCTGAGGCCGGCGGACGAACTTGGCCAGCCCGACCCCCCAAGGCTATAGCCCACCCGTTTTTGTGGCCTTTTTCCGCTGGACAAACTTGGCGCCCCGGCCTTCGGGCATTATTTTTGGGCGCGGCTGTGCCGGCGGCCTATTTTTGGCACACGGAGGCCACTCGCAAAGTCTCGTCCCATTCCGAGGCCGGCGGACGAACTTGGCCAGCCCGACCCCCCAAGGCTATAGCCCACCCGTTTTTGTGGCCTTTTTCCGCTGGACAAACATGGCGCCCCGGCCTTCGGGCGGTTATTTTTGGGCGCGGCTGTGCCTGCGGCCTATATTTGTCTCACGGAGGCCGCTCGTAAAGTCTCGCCCCATTCCGAGGCCAGCGGACGAACTTGGCCAGCCCCACCCCCCAAGGCAATAGCCCACCCGTTTTTGTGGCCTATTTCCGTTGGACGAACTAGGGGCCCCGGCCTTCAAGAGGTAATTTTAGGGCGCGGCTGTGCCCGCGGCTTATTTTTGGCACACGGAGGCCGCTCGTAAAGTCTCGCCCCATTCCGATTCCGGCGGACGTAGTTGGCCAGCCCCACGCTCCAAGGCTATAGCCCACCCGTTTTTGTGGCCTTTTTCCGCAGGACGAACTTGGCGCCCCGGCCTTCGGGCAGTTAGTTTTGGGCGCAGCTGTGCCAGCGGCCTATTTTTGGATCACGAAGGCCGCTCGCAAAGTCTCGCCCCATTCCGAGGCCGGCGGACGAACTTGGCCAGCCCCCCCCCCCCCCCAAGGCTATAGCCCACCCGTTTTTGTGGCCTTTTTCCGCTGGACGAACTTGGCCCCCCGGCCTTCGGGATGTTATTTTTGGGCGCGGCAGTGCCTGCGGCCTATTTTTGGCACACGGAGGCCGCTCACAAACTCTCGTCCCATTCCGAGTCCGGCGGACGAACTTGGCCAGCCCCACCGCCCAAGGCTATATCCCACCCATTTTTGTGGCCATTTTCCGCTGGACGAACTTGGCGCCCCGACCTTCGGGCGGTTATTTTTGGGCGCAGCTGTGCCCACAGCCTATGTTCTGCACACGGAGGCCGCTCGCAAAGTCTCGCCCCATTCCGAGTCCGGTGGACGAACTTGGCCCACCCACCCCCCAAGGCGATCGCCCAACCGTTTTTGTGGCCTTTTTCCGCTGGACGAACTTGGCCCTCCGGCCATCGTGCGGTTATTTTTGGGCACGGCTGTGCCCGAGGCCTATTTATGGCACACGGAAGCCGCTCGCAAAGTCTTGTCCCATTCCTAGTCCGGCGGACGAACTTGGCCAGCCCCACCGCCCAAGGCAATAGCCCACCCGTTTTTGTGGCCTTTTTCCGTTGGACGAACATGGCGCCCAGGCCTTCGGGCAGTTATTTTTGGGCGCGGGTGTTCCCGCGGCCTATTTTTGGCACATGGGGGCCGCTCGAAAAGTCTCGTCCCATTCCGAGTCCGGCGGACGAACTTGGCCAGCCCCACCCCCCAAGGCTATAGCCCACTCGTTTCTGTGGCCTTTTTCTGCTGGACGAACTTGGCGCCCCGGCCTTCGGGTGGTTATTTTTGGGCGCGGCTGTGCCTGTGGCCTATTTTTGGTGCACAGAAGCCGGTAGCAAACTCTCGCCCCATTCCCAGTCCGTCGGACGAACTTGGCCAGCCCCACCCCCCAATGCTATAGCCCACCCGTTATTGTGGCCTTTTTCCGCTGGACGAACTTGGCGCCCCGGCCTTTGGGCAGGTATTTTTGGGCGCTGCTGTGCCAGCGGCCTATTTTTTGCACACGGAGGCCGTTCACAAAGTGTCACCCCATTCCGAGTCCGGCGGACGAACTTGGCCCGCCCCACCCCCCAAGGCTATAGCCCGCCCGTTTTTGTGGCCTTTTTCCGCTGGACGAACTTGGTACCCTGGCCTTCGGGCGGTTATTTTTTGCCGCGGCTGTGCCCGTGGCCTATTTTTGGCACACAGAGGCCGCTCGTAAAGTCTAGTCCCATTCCGAGTCTGGCGGGTGAACTTGGCCAGCCCCACCCCCCAAGGCTATAGCCCACTCGTTTCTGTGGCCTTTTTCTGCTGGACGAACTTGGCGCCCCGGCCTTCGGGCGGTTATTTTTGGGCGCGGCTGTGCCTGTGGCCTATTTTTGGCACACGGGGGCCGCTCGAAAAGTCTCGTCCCATTCCGAGTCTGGCGGACGAACTTGGCCAGCCCCACCCCCCAAGGCTATAGCCCACCCGTTATTGTGGCCTTTTTCCGCTGGACGAACTTGGCGCCCCCGCCTTTGGGCAGGTATTTTTGGGCGCTGCTGTGCCAGCGGCCTATTTTTTGCACACGGAGGCCGTTCGCAAAGTGTCGCCCCATTCCGAGTCCGGCGGACGAACTTGGCCCGCCCCACCCCCCAAGGCTATAGCCCGCCCGTTTGTGTGGCCTTTTTCCGCTGGACGAACTTGGCACGCCGGCCTTCGGGCGGTTATTTTTTGGCGCGGCTGTGCCTGTGGCCTATTTTTGGCACACGGGGGCCGCTCGAAAAGTCTCGTCCCATTCCGAGTCCGGCGGACGAACTTGGCCAGCCCCACCCCCCAAGGCTATAGCCCACCCTTTTTTTTGGCCAATTTCCGCTGGACGAACTTGGCGCCCCAGCTTTGGGGCAGTCATTTTCGGGCACGGCTGTGCCCGCGGCCTATTTTTGGCACAGGGAGGCTGCTCGCAAAGTCTCGCCCCATTCCGAGTCCGGCGGACGAACTTGGCCAGCCCCACCCCCCAAGTCTATAGCCGACCCGTTTTTGTGGCAATTTCCGCCGGACGAACTTGGCGCCCCGGCCTTTGGGCATGTATTTTTGGGCGCTGCTGTGCCAGCGGCCTATTTTTTGCACAGGGAGGCCGTTCGCAAAGTGTCGCCCCATTCCGAGTCCGGCGGACGAACATGGCCCACCCCACCCCCCAAGGCTATAGCCCGCCCGTTTTTGTGGCCTTTCTCCGCTGGGCGAACTTGGTGCCCCGGACTTCAGGCGGTTATTTTTGGGCGCGGCTGTGCCCGCGGCCTATTTTTGGCACGCGGAGTCCGCTCGCAAAGTCTCGTCCCATTCCGTGTCCGGCGGACGAACTTGGCCAGCCCGATCCCCCAAGGCTATCGCCCACCCGTTTTTGTGGCCTTTTTCTACTGGACGAACTCGGCGCCCCGGCCTTCGGGCGATTATTTTTGGGCGTGGCTATGCCCACAGCCTATTTTCGGCGCACCGAGGCCCCTCGCAAACTCTGGCCCCATTCCGAGTCCGGCGGACAAAGTTGGCCAGCCCCTCCCCCCAAGGCTATAGCCCACCCGTTTTTTGGGCAATTTTGCGACGGACGAACTTGGGGACCGGACCCTCGGGCGCTTATTTTTTGGTGCGGCTGTGCTCACGGCCTATTTTTGGCACATGGAGGCCCCTCGCAAAGTCTGGCCCCATTCCGAGTCCAGCGGACGAACTTGGCCGGCCCCTCCCCCCAAGGCTATAGCCCACCCGTTTTTTGGGCATTTTTGCGGCGGACAAACATGGGGACCGGACCTTCGGGCGCTTATTTCTGGACGCGGCTGTGTCCGCAGCCTATTGTTGGTGCACGGAGGCCCCTCGCAAACTCTGGCCCCATTCCGAGTCCTGCGGACGAACTTGGCCAGCCCCTCCCCCCAAGGCTATAGCCCACCCGTTTTTTGGGCATTTTTGCGGTGGACGAACTTGGGGACCGAACCTTCGGGCACTTATTTCTGGGTGTGGCTGAGCCCGCGGCCTATTTTTGGCCCACAGAGGCCCCTCGCAAAGGCTGGCCCCATTCCGAGTCCGGCGGACGAACTTGGCCAGCCCCTCCCCCCAAGGCAATAGCCAACCCATTTGTTGGGCATTTTTGCGGCGGACAAACATGGGGACCGGACCTTCGGGCGCTTATTTTTGGACGCGGCTGTGCCTGCAGCCTATTTTTGGTGCACGGAGGCCCCTCGCAAACTCTGGCCCCATTCCGAGTCCTGCGGACGAACTTGGCCAGCCCCTCCCCCCAAGGCTATAGCCCACCCATTTTTTGGGAGTTTTTGCGGCGGACGAACTTGGGGACCGGACCTTCGGGCACTTATTGTTGGGCGCGGCTATGGCCACGGCCTATTTTTGGCGCACAGAGGCCCCTCGGAAAGTCTAGCGCCATTCCGAGACCGACGGACGAACTTGGCCAACCCCTCCCCCCAAGGCTATAGCCCAACTGTTTTTTGGGCATTTTTGCGGCGGACGAACTTGGGGACCGGACCTTCGGGCTCTTATATTTGGGCGCGGCTATGACCACGGCCTATTTTTGGCGCACGGAGGCCCCTCGCAAACTCTGGCCCCATTCCGAGTCCGGCGGACGAAGTGGGCCAGCCCCTCCCCCCAAGGCTATAGTCCACCCGTTTTTGGGGTATTTTTGCGACGGACGAACTTGGGGAACGGACCCTCGGGCGCTTATTTTTCGATGCGGCTGTGCTCACGGCCTATTTTTGGCACATGGAGGCCCCTCGCAAAGTCTGGCCCCATTCCGAATCCAGCGGACGAACTTGGCCGGCCCCTCCCCCCAAGGCTATAGCCCACCCGTTTTTTGGGCATTTTTGCGGCGGACGAACTTGGGGACCGGACCTTCGGGCGCTTATTTTTGGGCACGGCTGTGCCCACGGCCTATTTTTGGCACACGGATGCCCGTCGCAAAGTCTGGTCCTATTCCGAGTCCGGCGGACGAACTTGGCCAGCCCCTCCCCCCAAGGCTATAGCCCACCCGTTTTTTGGGCGTTTTTGCGGCGGCCGAACTTGGGGACTGGACCTTCGGGCGCTTATTTTTGGGCCCGGCTCTACTCGCGGCCTACTTTTGGCACACGGGGGTCCCTCGCAAAGTGTGGCCCCATTCCGAGTCCGGCGGGCGAACTTGGCCAGCCCCTGCCCCCAAGGCAATAGCCCACCCATTTGTTGGGCATTTTTGCGGCGGACGAACATGGGGACCGGACCTTCGGGCGCTTATTTCTGGACGCGGCTGTGCCCGCAGCCTATTTTTGGTGCACGGAGGCCCCTCGCAAACTCTGGCCCCATTCCGAGTCCTGCGGACGAACTTGGCCAGCTCCTCCCCCCAAGGCAATAGCCAACCCATTTGTTGGGCATTTTTGCGGCGGACAAACATGGGGACCGGACCTTCGGGCGCTTATTTCTGGACGCGGCTGTGCCCGCAGCCTATTTGTGGTGCACGGAGGCCCCTCGCAAACTCTGGCCCCATTCCGAGTCCTGCGGATGAACTTGGCCAGCCCCTCCCCCCAAGGCTATAGCCCACCCATTTTTTGGGAGTTTTTGCGGCGGACGAACCTGGGGACCGGACCTTCGGGCGCTTATTATTGGGCGCGGCTATGCCCACGGCCTATTTTTGGTGCACGGAGGCCCCTCGGAAAGTCTAGCCCCATTCCGAGTCCGGCGGACGAACTTGGCCAACCCCTGCCCCCAAGGCTATAGCCCAACTTTTTTTGGGCATTTTTGCGGCGGACGAACTTGGGGACCGGACCTTCGGGTGCTTATGTTTGGGCGCGGCTATGACCACGGCCTATTTTTGGCGCACGGAGGCCCCTCGCAAACTCTGTCCCCATTCCGAGTCCGGCGGACGAAGTAGGCCAGCCCCTCCCCCCAAGGCTATAGTCCACCCGTTTTTTGGGCATTTTTGCGACGGACGAACTTGGGGACCGGGCCTTCGGGTGCTTATTTTTGGGAGCGGCTGTGCTCACGGCCTATTTTTGGCACATGGAGGCCCCTCGCAAAGTCTGGCCCCATTCCGAGTACAGAGGACGAACTTGGCCGGCCCCTCCCCCTAAGGCTATAGCCCAACTGTTTTTTGGGCATTTTTGCGGCGGACGAACTTGGGGACCGGACCTTCGGGCGCTTATTTCTGGGGACGGCTGTGCCCGCGGCCTATTTTTTGCACACGGACGTCCCTCACAAAGTGTGGCCCCATTCCGAGTCCGGCGGACGAACTTGGCCAGCCCCTCCCCCCAAGGCAATAGCCAACCCATTTGTTGGGCATTTTTGCGGCGGACCAACAGGGGGACCGGACCTTCGGGCACTTATTTCTGGACGCGGCTGTGCCCGCAGCCTATTTTATGTGCACGAAGGCCCCTCGTAAACTCTGGCCCCATTCCGAGTCCTGCGGACGATCTTGGCCAGCCCCTCCCCCCAAGGCTATAGCCCACCCGTTTTTTGGGCATTTTTGTGGCGGACGAACTTGGGGACCGGGCCTTCGGGTGCTTATTTTTGGGAGCGGCTGTGCTCACGGCCTATTTTTGGCACATGGAGGCCCCTCGCAAAGTCTGGCCCCATTCCGAGTACAGAGGACGAACTTGGCCGGCCCCTCCCCCTAAGGCTATAGCCCAACTGTTTTTTGGGCATTTTTGCGGCGGACGAACTTGGGGACCGGACCTTCGGGCGCTTATTTCTGGGCACGGCTGTGCCCGCGGCCTATTTTTTGCACACGGACGTCCCTCACAAAGTGTGGCCCCATTCCGAGTCCGGCGGACGAACTTGGCCAGCCCCTCCCCCCAAGGCAATAGCCAACCCATTTGTTGGGCATTTTTGCGGCGGACCAACAGGGGGACCGGACCTTCGGGCACTTATTTCTGGACGCGGCTGTGCCCGCAGCCTATTTTATGTGTACGAAGGCCCCTCGTAAACTCTGGCCCCATTCCGAGTCCTGCGGACGATCTTGGCCAGCCCCTCCCCCCAAGGCTATAGCCCACCCGTTTTTTGGGCATTTTTGTGGCGGACGAACTTGGGGACCGGACCTTCGGGCTCTTATTTTTGGGCGCGGCTCTGCTCGCGGCCTACTTTTGGCACACGGAGGTCCCTCGCAAAGTGTGGCCCCATTCCGAGTCCGGCGGACGAACTTGGCCAGCCCCTCCCCCCAAGGCAATAGCCAACCCATTTGTTGGGCATTTTTGCGGCGGACAAACATGGGGACCGGACCTTCGGGCGCTTATTTCTGGACGCGGCTGTGCCCGCAGCCTATTTTTGGTGCACGGAGGCCCCTCGCAAAGTCTGGCCCCATTCCAAGTCCGGCGGACGATCTTGGCCAGCCCCTCCCCCCAAGGCTATAGCCCACCCGTTTTTTGGGCATTTTTGCGGCAGACGAACTTGGGGACCGGACCTTCGAGCTCTTATTTTTGGGCGCGGCTGTGCCCGCAGCCTATTTTTGGCACACAGAGGCCCCTCGCAAAGGCTGGCCCGATTCTGAGTCCGGCGGACGAACTTGGCCAGCCCCTCCCCCCAAGGCAATAGCCAACCCATTTGTTGGGCATTTTTGCGGCGGACAAACATGGGGACCGGACCTTCGGGCGCTTATTTCTGGACGCGGCTGTGCCCGCAGCCTATTTTTGGTGCACGGAGGCCCCTCGCAAACTCTGGCCCCATTCCGAGTCCTGCGGACGAACTTGGCCAGCCCCTCCCCCCAAGGCTATAGCCCACCCATTTTTTGGGAGTTTTTGCGGCGTACGAACTTGGGGACCGGACCTTCGGGCGCTTATTGTTGGGCGCGGCTATGCCCACGGCCTATTTTTGGCGCATGGAGGCCCCTCGGAAAGTCTAGCCCCATTCCGAGTCCGGCGGACGAACTTGGCCAACTCCCGCCCCTGAAGGCTAGCTTGACTTTTTGGGCATTTTTGCGGCGGACGAACTTGGGGACCGGACCTTCGGGCGCTTATATTTGGGCGCGGCTATGACCACGGCCTATTTTTGGCGCACGGAGGCCCTTCGCAAACTCTGTCCCCATTCCGAGTCCGGCGGACGAAGTAGGCCAGCCCCTCCCCCCAAGGCTATAGTCCACCCGTTTTTTGGGCATTTTTGCGACGGACGAACTTGGGGACCGGGCCTACGGGTGCTTATTTTTGGGAGCGGCTGTGCTCACGGCCTATTTTTGGCACATGGAGGCCCCTCGCAAAGTCTGGCCCCATTCCGAGTACAGCGGACGAACTTGGCCGGCCCCTCCCCCTAAGGCTATAGCCCAACTGTTTTTTGGGCATTTGTGCGGCGGACGAACTTGGGGACCGGACCTTCGGGCGCTTATTTCTGGGCGCGGCTGTGCCCGCAGCCTATTTTTTGCACACGGACGTCCCTCACAAAGTGTGGCCCCATTCCGAGTCCGGCGGACGAACTTGCCCAGCCCCTCCCCCCAAGGCTTTGCCCACCCGTTTTTTGGGCATTTTTGCGGCGGACGAACATGGGGACCGGACCTTCAGGCGCTTATTTTTGGGTGCGGCTGTGCCCGTGGCCTATTTTTGGCACACGGAGACCGCTCGCAAACTCTCGCCCCATTCCGAGTCCGGCGGACGAACTTGGCCAGCCCCTCCCCCCAAGGCTATAGCCCACCCATTTTTTGGGTATTTTTGCGGCGGATGAACTTGGGAACCGGACCTTCGGGCGCTTATTTTTGGGCGCGGCTGTGCGTGCGGCCTATTTTTGGAACACGGAGGCCCCTCGGAAAGTCTCGCCCCATTCCGAGCCCGGCGTTCGAACTTGGCCAGCCCCTCCCTCCAAGGTTATTGCCCACCCGTTTTTTGGGAATTCTTGCGGCGGACGAACTTGGGGACCGGACATTCGGGCACTTATTTTTGGGTGCGGCTGTGACCACGGCCTATTTTTGGCACACGGTGGCCCCTCGCAAAGTCTGGTCCCACTCCGAGTCCGGCGGACGAAATTGGCTAGCCCCTCTCCCCAAGGCTACAGCCCACCCGTTTTTTGGGCATTTTTGCGGCGGACGAACATGGGGACCGGATCTTCGGGCACTTATTTTTGGGCGCGGCTGTGCCTGCGGCCTATTTTTGGTACACAGAGCCCCCTCTCAAAGTCTGGCCCCATTCCGAGTCCGGCGGACAAACTTGGCCAGCCCCTCCCCCCAAGGCTATAGCCCACCCGTTTTTTGGGCATTTTTGCGGCGGACGAACATGGGGACCGGATCTTCGGGCACTTATTTTTGGGCGCGGCTGTGCCTGTGGCCTATTTTTGGCACACGGAGCCCCGTCTCAAAGTCTGGCCACATTCCGAGTCCGGCGGACGAACTTGGCCAGCCCCTCCCCCCAAGGCTATAGCCCACCCGTTTTTTGGGCATTTTTGTGGCGGACGAACTTGGGGACCGATCCTTCGGGAGCTTATTTTTGGGATCGGCTGTGCCCGCGGCCTATTTTTGGTACGCGGAGGCCCCTCGCAAAGTCTGGCCCCATTCCGAGTCCAGCGGACGAACTTGGCCAGCCCCTCCCCCCAAGGCTATAGCCCACCCGTTTTTCGGGAATTTTTGCGACGGAGGAACATGGGGACCGAACCTTCGGGCGTTTATTTTTGGACGCAGCTATACCCGCGGCCTATTTTTGGTACACGGAGGTCCCTCCCAAAGTCTGGCCCCATTCCGAGTCCGGTGGACGAACTTGGCCAGCCCCACCCCCCAAGGCTATAGCCCACCCGTTTTTGTGGCCTTTTTCCGTTGGACGAACTTGGCGCCCCGGCCTTCGGGCGGTTATTTTTGTACGCGACTGTGCCCGCAGCCTATTTTTCATACATGTAGGCCGCTCGCAATGTGTCATCCCATTCCGAGTCCGGCGGACGAACTTGGCCAGCCCCACCCTCCAAGGCTGTAGCCCACCCGTTGTTGTCGCCTTTTTCCGCTGGACGAACTTGGCACCCCGGCCTTCGGGCTGTTATTTTTGGGCGCGGCAGTGCCCACGGCCTATTTTTGGCACACGGAGTCCGAACGCAAATTCCTGCAGCATTCCGAGTCCGGCGGACGAACTGGGCCGGCCCCACCCCCCAAGGCTATAGCCCACCCATTTTTGTGGCCTTTTTCCGCTGGACGAACTTGGCGCCCCGGCCTTCGGGTGGTTACTTTTGGCTGCGGCTGTGCCCGCGGCCTATTTTTGGCACACGGAAACTGCTCGCAAAGTCTCGCCCCATTCCGAGTCCGGCGGTCGAACTTGGCCAGCCCCACCCCCCAAGGCTATAGCCCACCCGTTTTTGTGACCTTTTTCCGCTGGACGAACTTGGCGCCTCGGCCTTCGGGCGGTTATTTTTTGACGCGGCTGAGCCCGCGGCCAATTTTTGGCACACGGAGGACACTCGCAAAGTCACGCCCCATTCCGATTCCGGCGGATGAACTTGGCCAGCCCCACCCCCGAAGGCCATAGCCCACCCGTTTTTGTGGCCTTTTTCCGATGGACGAACTTGGCCTCCCGGCCTTCGGGTGGTTCTTTTTGGGCGCGGCTTTGCCGGCGGCATATTTTTGGCAAACGGAGGTCGCTCGCAAAGTCTAACCCCATTCCGAGTCTGGCGGACGAACTTGGCCAGCCCCACCCCCCAAGGCGATAGCCCACCCGTTTTTGTGGCCTTTTTCCGCTGGACGAACTTGGCGCCCCGGCCTTCGGGCGGGTAATTTTGGGCGCGGCTGTGCCCGCGGCCTATTTTTGCCTCACGGAGGCGCCTCGCAAAACCTCGCGCCATTCCGAGTCCGGCGGACGAAGTGGGCCAGCCCCACCCCCAAGGCTATAGCCCACCCATTTTTGTGGCCTTTTTCCGCTGGACGAACTTGGCGCCCTAGCCTTCGGGCGGGTATTTTTGGGCGCGGCTGTGCCCGCGGCCTATTTTTGGCACACGGAGGCACCTCGTAAAGTCTCGCGCCATTCCGAGTCCGGCGGACGAAGTTGGCCAGCCCCACCCCCCAAGGCTATAGCCCGCGCGTTTTTGTGGCCTTTTTCCGCTGGACGAACTTGGCGCCCCAGCCTTCGGGTGGGTATTTTTGGGCGCGGCTGTGTCCGCGGCCTATTTTTGGCACGCAGAGGCGCCTCGTAAAGTCTCGCGCCATTCCGAGTCCGGCGGACGAAGTAGGCCAGCCCCACCCCACAAGGCTATAGCCTACCCGTTTTTGTGGCCTTTTTCCGCTGGACGAACTTGGCGCCCCGGCCTTCGGGCGGGTATTTTTGGGCGCGGCTGTGCCCGCGGCCTATTATTTGAACATGGAGGCGCCTCGCAAAGTCTCGCGCCATTCCGAGTCCGGCGGACGAAGTGGGCCAGCCCCACCCCCAATGCTATAGCCCACCCATTTTTGTGGCCTTTTTCCGCTGGACGAACTTGGCGCCACGGCCTTCGGGCGGGTAATTTTGGGCGCGGCTGTGCCCACGGCCTATTTTTGCTTCACGGAGGCGCCTCGCAAAACCTCGCAACATTCCGAGTCCGGCGGACGAAGTTGGCCTGCCCCACCCCCCAAGGCTATAGCCCACCCATTTTTGTGGCCTTTTTCCGCTGGACGAACTTGGCGCCCCGGCCTTCGGGCGGGTATTTTTGGGCGCGGCTGTGCCCGCGGCCTATTTATGGCTCACGGAGGCGCCTCACAAAGTCTCGTGCCATTCCGAGTCCGGCGGACGAAGTTGGCCAGCCCCACCCCCCAAGGCTATAGCCCACCCGTTTTTGTGGCCTTTTTCCGCTGGACGAACTTGGCGCCCTAGCCTTCGGGCGGGTATTTTTGGGCGCGGCTGTGCCCGCGGCCTATTTTTGGCACATGGAGGCGCCTCGTAAAGTCTCGCGCCATTCTGAGTCCGGCGGACGAAGTTGGCCAGCCCCACCCCCCAAGCCTATAGCCCGCCCGTTTTTGTCGCCTTTTTCCGCTGGACGAACTTGGCGCCCCAGGCTTCGAGCGGGTATTTTTGGGCGCGGCTGTGCCCGCGGCCTATTTTTGGCACACGAAGTGGCCTCGCAAAGTCTCGCGGCATTCCGAGTCCGGCGGACGAAGTTGGCCAGCCCCACCCCATAAGGCTATAGCCCACCCGTTTTTGTGGCCTTTTTCCGCTGGATGAACTTTACGTCCCGGACTTCGGGCGGGTATTTTTGGGTGCGGCTGAGCCCGCGGCCTATTTTTGGGACACAGAGGCGCCTCGCAAAGTCTCGCGCCATTCCGAGTCCGGCGGACGAAGTTGGCCAGCCCCACCCCACAAGGCTATAGCCCACCCGTTTTTGTGGCCTTTTTCCGCCTGACGAACTTTGCGTCCCGGCCTTCGGGCGGGTAATTTTGGGCGCGGCTGTGCCCGCGGCCTATTTTTTCCTCATGGAGGCGCCTCGCAAAACCTCGCGACATTCCGAGTCCGGCGGACGAAGTGGGCCAGCCCCACCCCCAAGGCTATAGCCCACCCGTTTTTGTGGCCTTTTTCCGCTGGACGAACTTGGCGCCCCGGCCTTCGGGCAGGTATTTTTGGACACGGCTGTGCCCGCGGCCTATTTTTGGCACACGGAGGCGCCTTGCAAACTCTCGTGCCATTCCGAGTCCGGCGTACGAAGTGGGCCGGCCCCACCCCCCAAGGCTATCCACCCATTTTTGTGGCCTTTTTCCGCTGGACGAACATGGCGCCCCGGCCTTCGGGCGGGTATTTTTGGGCGCGGCTGTGCCCGTGGGCTATTTTTGGCACACGGAGGCGCCTCGCAAAGTCTCACGCCATTCCGAGTCCGGCGGACGAAGTTGGCCAGCCCCACCCCCCAAGGCTATAGCCCACCCGTTTTTGTGGCCTTTTTCCGCTGGACGAACTTGGCGGCCTAGCCTTCGGGCGGGTATTTTTGGGCGCGGCTGTGCCCGCGGCCTATTTTTGGGACACAGAGGCACCTCGCAAAGTCTCGCGCCATTCCAAGTCCGACGGACGAAGTTGGCCAGCCCCACCCCACAAGGCTATAGCCCACCCGTTTTTGTGGCCTTTTTCCGCCTGACGAACTTTGCGTCCCGGCCTTCGGGCGGGTAATTTTGGGCGCGGCTGTGCCCGCAGCCTATTTTTGCCTCACGGTGGCGCCTCGCAAAACCTCGCGACATTCCGAGTCCGGCGGACGAAGTGGGCCAGCCCCACCCCCAAGGCTATAGCCCACCCGTTTTTGTGGCCTTTTTCCGCTGGACGAACTTGGCGCCCCGGCCTTCGGGTGGGTATTTTTGGGCGCGGCTGTGGCCGCGGCCTATTTTTAGCAAATGGAGGCTCCTCGCAATGTCTCGCGCCATTCCGAGTCTGGCGGACGAAGTGGGCCAGCCCCACCCTCCAAGGCTATAGCCCACCCGTTTTTGTGGCCTTTTTCCGTTGGACGAACTTGGCGCCCCAGCCTTCGGGCGGGTAGTTTTGGGCGCGGCTGTGCCCGCGGCCTATTTTTGGGACATGGAAGCGCCTCACAAAGTCTCGCGCCATTCCGAGTCCGGCGGACGAAGTTGGCCAGCCGACCCCCCAAGGCTATAGCCGACCCGTTTTTGTGGCCTTTTTCCGCTTGACGAACTTGGCGGCCCGGCCTTCGGGCGGGTATTTTTGGGTGCGGCTGTGCCTGCAGCCTATTTTTGGCACACGGTGGCGCCTCGCAAGGTCTCGCGCCATTCCGAGTCCGGCGGACGAAGTTGGCCAGCCCCACCCCCCAAGGCTATAGCCCGCCCGTTTTTGTGGCTTTTTTCAGCTGGACGAACTTGGCGCCCCGGCCGTCGGGCAGGTATTTTTGGGCGCGTCTGTGCTCGCGGACTATTTTTGGCACACGGAGGCGCCTCGCAAAGTCTCGCGCCATTCCGAGTCCGGCGGACGAAGTGGGCCGGCCCCACCCCCCAAGGCTAACCACCCATTTTTGTGGCCTTTTTCCGCTGGACGAACATGGCGCCCCGGCCTTCGGGCGGGTATTTTTGGGCGCGGCTGTGGCCGCGGCCTATTTTTGGCACACGGAGACGCCTCGCAAAGTCTCGCGCCATTCCGAGTCCGGCGGACGAAGTCGGCCGGCCCCACCCCCCAAGCCTATAGCCCGCCCGTTTTTGTCGCCTTTTTCCGCTGGACGAACTTGGCGCCTCAGGCTTCGGGCGGGTATTTTTGGGCGCGGCTGTGCCCGCGGCCTATTTTTGGGACAGAGAGGCGCCTCGCAAAGTCTCGTGCCATTCCGAGTCCGGCGGACGAAGTTGGCCAGCCCCACCCCACAAGGCTATAGCCCACCCGTTTTTGTGGCCTTTTTCCGCCTGACGAACTTTGCGTCCTGGCCTTCGGGCGGGTAATTTTTGGCGCGGCTGTGCCCGCGGCCTATTTTTGCCTCACGGAGGCGCCTCGCTAAACCTCGCGACATTCCGAGTCCGGCGGACGAAGTGGGCCAGCCCCACCCCCAAGGCTATAGCCCACCCGTTTTTGTGGCCTTTTTCCGCTGGACGAACATGGCGCCCCGGCCTTCGGGCGGGTATTTTTGGGCGCGGCTGTGCCCGTGGGCTATTTTTGGCACACGGAGGCGCCTCGCAAAGTCTCACGCCATTCCGAGTCCGGCGGACGAAGTTGGCCAGCCCCACCCCCCAAGGCTATAGCCCACCCGTTTTTGTGGCCTTTTTCCGCTGGACGAACTTGGCGGCCTAGCCTTCGGGCGGGTATTTTTGGGCGCGGCTGTGCCCGCGGCCTATTTTTGGGACACAGAGGCGCCTCGCAAAGTCTCGCGCCATTCCAAGTCCGACGGACGAAGTTGGCCAGCCCCACCCCACAAGGCTATAGCCCACCCGTTTTTGTGGCCTTTTGCCGCTGGACGAACTTGGCGCCCCGGCCTTCGGGCGGTTATTTTTGGGCTCTGCTGTGCCCGCAGCTTATTTTTGGCACATGGAGGCCCCTCGCAAAGTGTCGCGCCATTCTGCGTCCGGCGGACGAAGTCGGCCAGCCCCATCCCCCAAGGCTATAGCCCACCCGTTTTTGTGGCCTTTTTCCGCTGGACGAACTTGGCACCCCGGCCTTCGGGCGGGTATTTTTGGGCGCGGCTGTGCCAGCGGTATATTTTTGGCACACGGAGGCCCCTCAAAAAGTCTCGCGCCATTCTGAGTCCGGCGGACGAAGTTGCCCAGCTCCACCCCCCAAGGCTATAGCCCACCCGTTTTTGTGGCCTTTTGCCGCTGGACGAACTTGGCGCCCCGGCCTTCGGGCGGTTATTTTTGGTCTCTGCTGTGCCCGCAGCTTATTTTTGGCACATGGAGGCCCCTCGCAAAGTGTCGCGCTATTCCGAGTCCGGCGGACGAAGCTGGCCAGCCCCCCCCCCCCCGAGGCTATAGCCCACCCGTTTTTGTGGCCTTTTTCCGGTGGACGAACTTGGCGCCCCGGCCTTCGGGCTGGAATTTTGGGCGCGGCCTATTTTTGGTACACGGAGGGCCCTCGCAAAGTCTCGCGGCATTCCGAGTCCGGCGGACGAACTTGGCCAGCCCCACCCCCCAAGGCTGTAGCCCACCCGTTTTTGTGGCCTTTTTCCGCTCGACGAACTTGGCGCCCTGGCCTTCGGGCGGGTATTTTTGGGCGCGGCTGTGCCCGCGGCCTATTTTTGGCACACGGAGGTGCCTTGCAAACTCTCGCGTCATTCCGAGTCCGGCGGAGGAAGTTGGCCAGCCCCACCCCCCACGGCTACAGCCCACCCGTTTTTGTGGCGTTTTTCCGCTGGACGAACTTGGCGTCGCGGCCTTCGGGCGGGTATTTTTGGGTGTGGCTGGGCCCGTAGCCTATTTTTGGTACACGGAGGCACCTCGCAAAGTCTCGCGGCATTCTGAGTCCGGCGGACGAACTTGGCCAGCCCCACCCCCCAAGGCGGTTGCCCACCCGTTTTTGTGGCCTTTTTCCGCTGGACCAACTGGGCGCCCCGGCCTTTGGGCGGGTATTTTTGGGCGTGGCTGCGCCCGCGGCCTATTTTTGGCACACGGAGGTGCCTCGTAAAGTCTCGCGCCATTCCGAGTCCGGCGGACGAAGTTGGCCAGCCCCACCCCCCAACGCTATAGCCCACCCATTTTTGTGGCCTTTTTCCGCTGGACGAACTTGGCGCCCCGGCCTTCGGGCGGGTATTTTTGGGGGCGGCTGTGCCCGCGGCCTATATTTGGCATACGATGCCGACTCGCAAAGTCTCGCCCCATTCCAAGTCCGGCGGACGAAGTTGGCCAGCCCCTCCCACCAAGGCTATAGCCCACCCGTTTTTTGGCCATTTTTCTGCCGGAGGGTTTGGGCGCACCGACTTTCGGGGAGTTATTTTTGGGCGTGACTGTGCCCGCAGCCTATTTTTGGAATTCGGAGACCGCTCCCAAAGTCTCGCCCCATTCCGAGTCCGGCGGATGAAGTGGGCCAGCCCCTCCCCCCAAGGCTATAGCCCACCCGTTTTTTGGCCATTTTTCCGCTGGACGAACTCGGCGCCCCGGCCTTCGGGCGGTTATTTTTGGGCGCCGCTGTGCCCGCCGCCTATTTTTGGCACGCGGAGGCCGCTTACAAAGTCTCGCCCCATTCCGAGTCCGGCGGACGAAGTGGGCCAGCCCCTCCCCCCAAGGCTATAGCCCACCCGTTTTTTGGCCATTTTTCCGCTGGACGAACTCGGCGCCCCGGCCTACGGGCAGTTATTTTTTGGTACGGCTGTGCCTGCGGCCTATTTTTGGCACGCGGAGGCCGCTCCCAAAGTCTCGCCCCATTCCGAGTCCGGCGGATGAAGTTGGCCAGCCCCTCCCCCCAAGGCTATAGCCCACCCGTTTTTTGGCCATTTTTCCGCTGGACGAACTTGGCGCCCCGGCCTTCGGGCGGTTATTTTTGGGCGCCGCTGTGCCCGCTGCCTATTTTTGGCACGCGGAGGCCGTTTACAAAGTCTCGCCCCATTCCGAGTCCGGCGGACGAAGTGGGCCAGCCCCTCCCCCCAAGGCTATAGGCCACCCGTTTTTTGGCCATTTTTCCGCTGGGGGGTTTGGGTGCTCCGATCTTCGGGGGTTTGTTTTTGGGCGCGGATGTGCCCGCAGCCTATTTTTGGCACGCGGAGGCCGCTCGCAAAGTCTCGTCCCATTCCGAGTCCGGCGGACGAAGTTGGCCAGCCCCTCCCCCCAAGGCTATAGCCCACCCGTTTTTTGGCCATTTTTCCGCTGGGGGGTTTGGGCGCCCCGGCCTTCGGGTGGTTATTTTTGGGTACCGCTGTGCCCCCGGCCTATTTTTGGCACGCGGAGGCCGCTCGCAAAGTCTCGCCCCTTTCCGAGTCCGGCGGACGAAGTTGGCCCGCCCCTCCCCCCAAGGCTATAGCCCACCCGTTTTTTGGCAATTTTTCCGCTGGACGAACTCGGCGCCCCGGCCTACGGGCAGTTATTTTTTGGTACGGCTGTGCCTGCGGCCTATTTTTGGCACGCGGAGGCCGCTCGCAAAGTCTCGCCCCATTCCGAGTCCGGCGGACGAAGTGGGCCAGCCCCTCCCCCCAAGGCTATAGCCCACCCGTTTTTTGGCCATTTTTCTGCTGGACGAACTTGGTGGCCCGGCCTTGGGGCGGTTATTTTTGGGTGCGGCTGTGCCCGTAGCCTATTTTTGGCACGCGGAGGCCTCTCGCAAAGTCTCGCCCCATTCTGAGTCCGGCGGATGAAGTTGGCCAGCCCCTCCCCCCAAGGCTATAGCCCACCCGTTTTTTGGCCATTTTTCCGCCGGGGGGTTTGGGCGCGCCGGCCTTCGGGCGGTTATTTTTGCCCGCGGCTCTGACCGCGGCCTATTTTTGGCACGCGGAGGGCGCTCGCAAAGTCTCGCCACATTCCTAGTCCGGCGGACGAAGTTGGCCAGCCCCTCCCCCCAAGGCTATAGCCAACCCGTTTTTTGGCCATTTTTCCCCTGGACGAACAAGGCGCCCCGGTCTTCGGGCGGTTATTTTTGGGCGCAGCTGTGGCCGCAGCCTATTTTTGGCACGCGGAGGCCGTTCACAAAGTCTCGCCCAATTCCGAGTCCGGCGGACGAAGTTGGCCAGCCCCTCCCCCCAAGGCTATAGCCCACCCATTTTTTGGCCATTTTTCCGCTGGAGGAATTTGGCGCCCCGGCCTTTGGGTGGTTATTTTTAAGTACGGCTGTGCCCGCGGCCTATTTTTGGTACGCGGAGGCCGCTCGTAAAGTCTCGTCCCATTCCGAGTCCGGCGGACGAAGTTGGCCAGCCCCTCGACCCAACGCTATAGCCCACCCGTTTTTTGGCCATTTTTCCGCTGGGGGGTTTGGACGTGCCAACCTTCGGGGGGTTATTTTTGAGCGCGGCTGTGCCCACGGCCTATTTTTGGCAAGCGGAGGGCGCTCGCAAAGTCTCGCCCCATTCCGAGTCCGGCGGACGAAGTTGGCCAGCCCCTCCCCCCAAGGCTATAGCCCACCCGTTTTTCTGGCCTTTTTCCGCTGGACGAACTTTGCGCCCCGGCCTTCAGTTGGTTATTTTTGGGCGCGGATGTGCCCGCGGTCTATTTTTGGCACACGGAGGACCCTCGCAAAGTCTCGCGCCATTCTGAGTCCGGCGGACGAAGTTGGCCAGCCCCACCCCCCAAGGCTATCGCCCACCCGTTTTTGTGGCCTTTTTCCGCTGGTCGAACTTGGCGCCCCGGCCTTCGGGTGGTTATTTTTGGGCGCGGCTGTGCCCGCGGCCTATTTTTGGCACGCGGAGGCCGCTCGCAAAGTCTCGCCCCATTCCGAGTCCGGCGGACGAAGTTGGCCAGCCCCTCCCCCCAAGGCTATAGCCCACCCGTTTTTTGGCCATTTTTCCGCTGGGGGGTTTGGGTACGCCGACCTTCGGGGGGTTATTTTTGGGCGCCGCTGTGCCCGCAGCCTATTTTTGGCACTCGGGCGGTTATTTTTGGGCGGGGTTGTGCCCACGGCATATTTTTGGCATGCGGAGGCCGCTCGCAAAGTCTCGCCCCATTCCGAGTTTGGCGGACGAAGTGGGCCAGCCCCTCCCTCCAAGGCTATAGCCCACCCGTTTTTTGGCCATTTTTCCGCTGGGTGGTTTGGGCGCGTCGACCTTCGGGGGGTTATTTTTGGGCGCAGCTATGCCCGCGGCCTATTTTTGGAACGCGGAGGCTGCTCGCAAAGTCTCGCCCCATTCTGAGTCCGGCGGACGAAGTTGGCCAGCCCCTCCCCCCAAGGCTATAGCCCACCCGTTTTTTGGCCATTTTTCTGCTGGACGAACTTGGCGCCCCGACCTTCGGGCGGTTATTTTTGGGCGCGGCTGTAACCACAGCCTATTTTTGGCACGCGGAGGCTGCTCGCAAAGTCTCGCCCCATTCCGAGTCCGGCGGACGAAGTTGGCCAGCCCCTCCCCCCAAGGCTATAGCCCACCCGTTTTTTGGCCATTTTTCCGCCGGGGGGTTTGGGCGCGCCGACCTTCGGGGGGTTATTTTTGGGCGCGACCGTGCCCGGGGATTATTTTTGGCACGCGGAGGCCGCTTGCAAAGTCTCGCCCCATTCCGAGTCCGGCGGACGAAGTTGGCCAGCCCCTCCCCCCAAGGCTATCGCCCACGCGTTTTTTGGCTATTTTTCCGCTGGACGAACTTGGCGCCCCGGCCTTCGGGAGGTTAATTTTGGGCGCGGCTGTGCACGCGGCCTATTTTTGACACGTGGAGGCCGCTCGCAAATTCTCACCCAATTCCGAGTCCAGCGGACGAAGTTTGCCAGCCCCTCCCCCCAAGGCTATAGCCCACCCGTTTTTTGGCCATTTTTCCGCCGGGGGTTTGGGCGCGCCGACTTCGGGCGGTTATTTTTGGGCGCGACCGTGCCCGGGGATTATTTTTGGCATGCGGAGGCCGCTCGCAAAGTCTCGCCCCATTCCGAGTCCGGCGGACGAAGTTGGCCAGCCCCTCCCCCCAAGGCTATCGCCCACGCGTTTTTTGGCCATTTTTCCGCTGGACGAACTTGGCGCCCCGGCCTTCGGGCGGTTATTTTTGGGCGCGGCTGTGTCCGCAGCCTATTTTTGGCACGCGGAGGCCGCTCACAAAGTCTCGCCCCATTCCGAGTTCGGCGGACGAAGTGGGCCAGCCCCTCCCCCCAAGGCTATAGCCCACCCGTTTTTTGGCCATTTTTCCGCTGGGGGGTTTGGGCGCGTCGACCTTCGGGGGGTTATTTTTGGGTGCAGCTATGCCCGTGGCCTATTTTAGGAACACGGAGGCTGCTCGCAAAGTCTCGCCCCATTCTGAGTCCGGCGGACGAAGTTGGCCAGCCCCTCCCCCCAAGGCTATAGCCCACCCGTTTTTTGGCCATTTTTCTGCTGGACGAACTTGGCGCCCCGGCCTTCGGGCGGTTATTTTTGGGCGCGGCTGTGCCCACAGCCTAATTTTGGCACACGGAGGCCGCTCGTAAAGTCTCGCCCCATTCCGAGTCCGGCGGACGAAGTTGGCCAGCCCCTCCCCCCAAGGCTATCGCCCACGCGTTTTTTGGCTATTTTTCCGCTGGACGAACTTGGCGCCCCGGCCTTCGGGAGGTTATTTTTGGGCGCGGCTGTGCACGCGGCCTATTTTTGACACGTGGAGGCCGCTCGCAAATTCTCGCCCAATTCCGAGTCCAGCGGACGAAGTTTGCCAGCCCCTCCCCCCAAGGCTATAGCCCACCCGTTTTTTGGCCATTTTTCCGCCGGGGGTTTGGGCGCGCCGACTTCGGGCGGTTATTTTTGGGCGCGACCGTGCCCGGGGATTATTTTTGGCACGCGGAGGCCGCTCGCAAAGTCTCGCCCCATTCCGAGTCCGGCGGACGAAGTTGGCCAGCCCCTCCCCCCAAGGCTATCGCCCACCCATTTTTTGGCCATTTTTCCGCTGGACGAACTTGGCGCCCCGGCCTTCGGGCGGTTATTTTTGGGCGCGGCTGTGTCCGCAGCCTATTTTTGGCACGCGGAGGCCGCTCGCAAAGTCTCGCCCCATTCCGAGTTCGGCGGACGAAGTGGGCCAGCCCCTCCCCCCAAGGCTATAGCCCACCCGTTTTTTGGCCATTTTTCCGCTGGGGGGTTTGGGCGCGTCGACCATCGGGGGGTTGTTTTTGGGTGCGGCTATGCCCGCGGCCTATTTTTGGAACACGGAGGCTGCTCGCAAAGTCTCGCCCCATTCTGAGTCCGGCGGACGAAGTTGGCCAGCCCCTCCCCCCAAGGCTATAGCCCACCCGTTTTTTGGCCATTTTTCTGCTGGACGAACTTGGCGCCCCGGCCTTCGGGCCGTTATTTTTGGGTGCGGCTGTGCCCACAGCCTATTTTTAGCATGCGGAGGCTGCTCGCAAAGTCTCGCCCCATTCCGAGTCCGGCGGACGAAGTTGGCCAGCCCCTCCCCCCAAGGCTATAGCCCACCCGTTTTTTGGCTATTTTTCCGCCGGGGTGTTTGGGCGCGCCGACCTTCGGGGGGTTATTTTTGGGCGCGACGGTGTCCGGGGATTATTTTTGGCACGCGGAGGCCGCTCACAAAGTCTCGCCCCATTCCGAGTCCGGCGGACGAAGTTGGCCAGCCCCTCCCCCCAAGGCTATCGCCCACGCGTTTTTTGGCCATTTTTCCGCTGGACGAACTTGGCGCCCCGGCCTTCGGGAGGTTATTTTTGGGTGCGGCTATGTCCGCGGCCAATTTTTGACACGTGGAGGCCACTCGCAAATTCTCGCCCCATTCCGTGTCCAGCGGACGAAGTTTGCCAGCCCCTCCCCCCAAGGCTATAGCCCACCCGTTTTTTGGCCATTTTTCCGCCGGGGGGTTTGGGCGCGCCGACAATCGGGGGATTATTTTTGGGCGCGGCAGTGCCCGGGGATTATTTTTGGCACGCGGAGGCTGCTCGCAAAGTCTCGCCCCATTCCGAGTCCGGCGGACGAAGTTGGCCAGTCCCTCCCCCCAAGGCTATAGCCCACGCGTTTTTTGGCCATTTTTCCGCTGGACGAACTTGGCGCCCCGGCCTTCGGGAGGTTATTTTTGGGCGTGGCTGTGCCCGCGGCCTATTTTTGACACGTGGAGGCCGCTCGCAAATTCTCGCCCCATTCCGAGTCCAGCGGACGAAGTTGGCCAGCCCCTCCCGCCAAGGCTATAGCCCACCCGTTTTTTGGCCATTTTTCCGCTGGGAGGTTTGGGCGCGCCGAACTTTGGGGGGTTATTTTTGGGCAAGGCTGTGCCCGCGGCATTATTTTGGCATTCGGAGGCCGCTCGCAAAGTCTCGCCCCATTCCGAATCCGGGGGACGAAGTTGGCCAGCCCCTCCCCCCAAGGCTATAGCCCACCCATTTTTTGGCCATTTTTCCGCTGGACGAACTTGGCGCCCCGACCTTCGGGAGGTTATTTTTGGGCGCGGTCCTTGCCCGTGGCCTATTTTTGGCACGCGGAGGCCGCTCGCAAAGTCTCGCCCCATTCCGAGTCCGGCGGACGAAGTTGGCCAGCCCCTCCCCCCAAGGCTATAGCCCACCCGTTTTTTGGCCATTTTTCTGCTGGACGAACTTGGCGCCCCGGCCTTCGGGCCGTTATTTTTGGGTGCGGCTGTGCCCACAGCCTATTTTTAGCATGCGGAGGCTGCTCGCAAAGTCTCGCCCCATTCCGAGTCCGGCGGACGAAGTTGGCCAGCCCCTCCCCCCAAGGCTATAGCCCACCCGTTTTTTGGCTATTTTTCCGCCGGGGTGTTTGGGCGCGCCGACCTTCGGGGGGTTATTTTTGGGCGCGACGGTGTCCGGGGATTATTTTTGGCACGCGGAGGCCGCTCACAAAGTCTCGCCCCATTCCGAGTCCGGCGGACGAAGTTGGCCAGCCCCTCCCCCCAAGGCTATCGCCCACGCGTTTTTTGGCCATTTTTCCGCTGGACGAACTTGGCGCCCCGGCCTTCGGGAGGTTATTTTTGGGCGCGGCTATGTCCGCGGCCTATTTTTGACACGTGGAGGCCACTCGCAAATTCTCGCCCCATTCCGTGTCCAGCGGACGAAGTTTGCCAGCCCCTCCCCCCAAGGCTATAGCCCACCCGTTTTTTGGCCATTTTTCCGCCGGGGGGTTTGGGCGCGCCGACAATCGGGGGATTATTTTTGGGCGCGGCAGTGCCCGGGGATTATTTTTGGCACGCGGAGGCTGCTCGCAAAGTCTCGCCCCATTCCGAGTCCGGCGGACGAAGTTGGCCAGCCCCTCCCGCCAAGGCTATAGCCCACCCGTTTTTTGGCCATTTTCCGCTGGGACGAACTTGGCGCCCGGCCTTCGGGAGGTTATTTTGGGCGTGGCTGTGCCCGCGGCCTATTTTTGACACGTGGAGGCCGCTCGCAAATTCTCGCCCCATTCCGAGTCCAGCGGACGAAGTTGGCCAGCCCCTCCCGCCAAGGCTATAGCCCACCCGTTTTTTGGCCATTTTTCCGCTGGGAGGTTTGGGCGCGCCGAACTTTGGGGGGTTATTTTTGGGCAAGGCTGTGCCCGCGGCATTATTTTGGCATTCGGAGGCCGCTCGCAAAGTCTCGCCCCATTCCGAATCCGGGGGACGAAGTTGGCCAGCCCCTCCCCCCAAGGCTATAGCCCACCCATTTTTTGGCCATTTTTCCGCTGGACGAACTTGGCGCCCCGACCTTCGGGAGGTTATTTTTGGGCGCGGTCCTTGCCCGCGGCCTATTTTTGGCACGCGGAGGCCGCTCGCAAAGTCTCGCCCCATTCCGAGTCCGGCGGACGAAGTTGGCCAGCCCCTCCCCCCAAGGCTATAGCCCACCCGTTTTTTGGCCATTTTTCCACTGGGGGGTTTGGGCGCGCCGACCTTCGGGGGGTTATTTTTCCGTGCGGCTGTGCCTGCGATCTATTTTTGGCACGCGGAGGCCGCTCGCAAAGTCTCGCCCGATTCAGAGTCCGGCGGACGAAGTTGGCTTGCCCCTCACCCCAAGGCTAAAGCCCACCCGTTTTTTGGCCATTTTTCTGCTGGACGAACTTGGCGGCCCGGCCTTCGGGCGGTTATTTTTGGGAGCGGCTGTGTCCGCGGCCTATATTTGGCACGCGGAGGCCGCTCGCAAAGTCTCGCCCCATTCCGAGTCCGGCGGACGAAGTTTGCCAGCCCCTCCCCCCTAGGCTATAGCCAACCCGTTTTTTGGCCATTTTTCCGCTGGGGGGTTTGGGGGCGCAGACCTTCGGGGGGTTATTTTTGGGCGCGGCTGTGCCCGCGGCCTATTTTTAGCACGCGGAGGCCGCTCACAAATCTCGCCCCGTTCTTAGTCCGGCGGACGAAGTTGGCCAGCCCCTCCCCCCAAGGCTATAGCCCACCCTTTTTTTGGCCATTTTTCCACTGGGGGGTTTGGGCGCGCCGACCTTCGGGGGGTTATTTTTCGGCGCGGCTGTGCCCGTGGCCTATTTTTGGCACGCAGAGGCCGCTAGCAAAGTCTCACCCCATTCCGAGTCCGGCGGACGATGTAGGCCAGCCCATCCCCCCAAGGCTATAGCCCACCCGTTTTTTGGCCATTTTTCCGCTGGGGGGTTTGGGGGCGCAGACCTTCGGGGGGTTATTTTTGGGCGCGGCTGTGCCCGCGGCCTATTTTTGGCACGCAGAGGCCGCTCGCAATGTCTCGCCCCATTCCGAGTCCGGCGGACGAAGTTGGCCAGCCCCTCCCCCCAACGCTATAGCCCACCCGTTTTTTGGCCATTTTTCCGCTGGGGGGTTTGGCCGCGCCGACCTTCGGGGGGTTATTTTTGGGCGTGACTGTGCCCGCGGCCTATTTTTAGCACGCGGAGGCCGCTCACAAATCTCGCCCCGTTCTGAGTCCGGCGGACGAAGTGGGCCAGCCCCTCCCCCCAAGGCTATAGCCCACCCTTTTTTTGGCCATTTTTCCACTGGGGGTTTTGGGCGCGCCGACCTTCGGGGGGTTATTTTTCAGCGCGGCTGTGCCCGTGGCCTATTTTTGGCACGCAGAGGCCGCTAGCAAAGTCTCACCCCATTCCGAGTCCGGCGGACGAAGTTGGCCAGCCCCTCCCCCCAAGGCTATAGCCCACCCGTTTTTTGGCCATTTTTCCGCTGGGGGGATTGGGGGCGCAGACCTTCGGGGGGTTATTTTTGGGTACGGCTGTGCCCGCGGCCTATTTTTGGCATGCGGAGGCTGCTCGCAAAGTCTCGCCCCATTCCGAGTCCGTGGACGAAGTTGCCAGCCCCCAAGGCTATAGCCCACCCGTTTTTTGGCCATTTTTCCGCTGGGGGGTTTGGGCGCGCCGACCTTCGGGGGGTTATTTTTGGGCGCGGCTGCGCCCGCGGCCTATTTTTAGCACGCGGAGGCCGTTCGCAAAGTCTCAATCCTTTCCGAGTCCGGCGGATGTAGTTCGCCAGCCCCTCTCCCCAAGGCTATAGCCCACCCGTTTTTTGGCCATTTTTCCGCTCGACGAACTTGGCGCCCCGGCCTTCAGGCGATTATTTTTGGGCGCGGCTGTGCCCGCGGTCTATTTTTGGCACGCGGAGGCCACTCGCAAAGTCTCGCCCCATTCCGAGTCCGGCGGACGGTGTGACCCCTCCCCACCGCTATAGCCCACCCGTTTTTTGGCCATTTTTCCGCTGGGGGGTTTGGGCGTGCCGACCTTCGGGGGGTTATTTTTGGGCGCGGCTGTGCTCGCGGCCTATTTTTGGCACGCAGAGGCCGCTCGTAAAGTCTCGCCCCATTCCGAGTCCGGTGGACGAAGTTGGCCAGCCCCTCCCCCCAAGGCTATAGCCCACCCGTTTTTTGGCAATTTTTCCACTGGACGAACTTGGCGCCCCGGTCTTCGGTCGGTTATTTTTTGGCGCGGCTGAGCCCGCGGCCTATTTTTCGCACGCGGAGGCCGCTCACAAAGTCTCGCCCCATTCCGAGTCCGGCGGACGAAGTTGGCCAGCCCCTCCCCCCTAGGCTATAGCCCACCCGTGTTTTGGCCATTTTTCTGCCGGGGGGTTTGGGCGCGCCGTCCTTCGGGGGGTTATTTTTGGGCGCGGCAGTGCCCGCTGCCTATTTTTGGCACGCGGAGGCCGCTCGCAAAATCTCGCCCCATTCCGAGTCCGGCGGACGAAGTGGGCTGTTGAGTGTTAGAAAATGCATATTTATAAAGGAGAAAACCGTCATTTTACATTTCAAGTCTTACTAACACCTTTACTTTTATTAATTTAATATTCTTTTGATTTAATTCCGTTTGTTTTATTTTAATTAAGTATTTTATGTATTTTAGGGGCATTATAGTCATTTCACAATAAAGGAGAGATCAGACGGCAAAACGGACATCACTTTTGAACTCAGGACGGTCGAAAACCTTAGGAGGAGCATAAAAGGAAAAATGGCACTATTCACATGTACGGTACTATTCACGGGTACGGTACTGTCTACGTTACTGTTCACGACACTGTTCACGTCCAATTTTAGCATATTTTAAATCACTTCCACCACAATTCCAACCACCCATTTACAAAATTAATTATATATATAATTAAAAATCCACCTCCTCGTGGGATCGACACTCGTCACCATTAGTCTATACTATAATAGATTCGTGCGCTTGCGAGTACATTAAAATTTGCACAACAAGTTTTTGGCGCCGTTGCCGGGGAGGTAAGTAATTTTAATTCATAGAATTAATTTTTGTGAATAATTTCTTTTATTTGTTTTCTTGTATTTTGTTAATTATTAAAAAAAAAAGAAAAAAAAAGTGAATCTGCATTTAGAGGTTAGTATTTATTTTCTTTCTCTATTCTTTACAATTCTGCAATTTAATTTTTAAGTTATTTTTCTTTGTAATTTTTGTTTGTCTTAATTTAATTTTCTTTATTAAATTTTAATTTAATTTTTAGTTAATTTCACGTATTTGTTTTTGTGTATTTTTATAGAAAGGTTGTAATAGCGCAATAAGGTTAGTATCGTAATTTCTCCCTCTTCTTTATTTTTATTTGTTTGTTCCCATCTTTATTTTTATTTTATTTGTTTTGCATGCATGGTCGTAGGTCATTATTACCTAATCTTGAACCTATAGACCTTGAATTAGAAAAAACACTTCGCACACACAAACAAGTAAAAAATAAAATGGATTTGCAACCACAAGAGAGGCCATTTAAGGACTATTTTAGTCCCTTAGCTAATTTAAGCACATCATGCATAAGATACCCAAATGTAGCTGCTAGGAGTTTTGAACTAAAACCTAGTGTGCTAAATTGTCTCCCCACATTCTATGGCCTAGAAAATGAGGACCCATATAATCATTTGAATGATTTTCATGCAATTTGTCAAATATTTAAATATGAGAATTTTTCAGATGATGATGTAAAGCTTAGATTATTCCCATTTTCTTTAAAGGATAGAGCTCGTTCATGGCTTAATACTTTGCCTGCTAATAGCATCACATCATGGGAACAAATGGTTACAAAATTTTTGAATAAATATTTCCCAGTGCATAAAACCAATGCTATTCGCAGGGAAATCTCAGAGTTTACTCAGAGAGAGGACGAGCAGTTTTTCGAGACATGAGAGCGATTCAATGGGCTACTCTTGAAGTGTCCACATCATGGGTACGAGAAATGGCACCAATGCCAATACTTTTTGGAGGGATTATTGCCGAATGTGCAAGAATGGCTAATGGCAACAAGTGGAGGAGAGCTAATGTCAAAAAGTGCATCAGAGATTTGGGAATTCTTCCAGCGACAAGCGGATAATTCCCAACAACGGAGTCGATCACTCAGGAATACTAGAAGAATTAAAGGAGTGAATGAGGTTCAAATTGGCGAGTCAACTTCGGGAATCAAAGAAGTCAAGGAGATGGTTGAAGGTCTTGCTCGACAAATAGCATCGTTATCGACTGCTAAATCAACAGAACCACATGACCATGACTCATACTCAGATCAAGCCAATGCCATAGGTGTAATGAGAAAGCCATCAAATTACAACCCATACTCCAACACATATAACCCTGGATGGAGAGACCACCCCAATTTTTCATGGTCTCAAGGATTCCAACAGAATGGACCAGCAGCTCCAGCTCCACCAATTCCTCAAAATCCTCAAGCCTCTCAGCCCCCATTTAGACCATACAATCAGAACCAGAACTACACTCAGCCCAGACCATGGGAGGATTCATTCCAGAATCTTAAGAATCTTACTCACTCCACGATTGAGCAACAGAACCGCACCATTGATGGACTACGAAATGAGTTGAGAGCAGGCTTCAACTCACAAGCCCAATCAGTTTCAAGCCTTGAGAAGATGGTGGGACAACTTGTTTCTTCAGTTCAAACCTTGGCAATGACTGTTGAGAAAGGCAAGTTTCCAAGTCAACCAGTGCCTAATCCTAAAGGAGTACATGAAGCAAGTACCAGTTCACCACAGCAGCATGGAGAGGTCAAAGCAGTCATGACCTTACGAAAAGGAAAAGAAGTCGACAACAAAGTGGATATGCCGGTGACAAAAGAAAATCAAATTGTACCTATGAATGTTGAGGACTCATCACCGGAGGAGAAAGAAGAAACCAACCCACGAGAATACGTTCCCAAAGCTCCATTTCCTCAGCGGTTAGCAAAAGGAAAGAAGGGAAAATCCACAGGTGAGATTCTTGAAATCTTCAAACAGGTAAGTGTTAACATCCCTTTGCTTGATGCTATTAAACAAGTTCCATCTTATGCCAAGTTTCTTAAAGACCTTTGTACTAAAAAGAGAAATATGCATGTTCAAAAGAAGGCATTTTTAACAGAAAATGTTAGTTCTATACTCCAATATAAAATTCCTCTAAAATGTAAAGATCCAGGCTCCCCCACTATCTCATGTAGCATAGGGAACCATACAATTGAGAATGCTTTGTTGGATTTAGGAGCTAGTGTAAATCTTTTGCCTTACTCTGTATTCGTGAAACTTGGACTTGGAGAATTACACCCAACTCCAGTGGTGTTACAACTTGCAGATCGGTCCACGAAAATACCTCGTGGCATTGTGGAGGACGTGCTTATCCAGGTAGACAAGTTTTATTTTCCTGTTGATTTTATTGTAATTGACACTCAACCAATACAGGATTCAAGGAAGCACATCCCCATTATTCTAGGCCGACCTTTCTTGGCAACTGCGGATGCTCACATTCAATGCAGAACTGGAAATATGCAGTTGTCCTTCGGCAACAAGACTATGGAGCTAAACATTTTCAACATTGCCAAACAACCTCACAATGCATATGATGGAATTGTTGATGTGGATTTAATTGAAGCATTAGTTGATGACTCTTTTGTTTCAAACCTTAGTGATGATCCTTTACAAACATGTTTAACTCACTTTGGTTTGGATTTTGATATTGACAGATCGGTTGATGAGGTCAACGCCCTGCTTGACTCAGCACCATCTATGGACTCTAATAAATGGAAGTCAAGAGTTGAACAACTAGCACCATCAGAGAAGAAACTCATCCCATCATCAGAATCACCACCGAAACTCAAGCTCAAACCATTGCCCAACACATTGGAATATGCATTTTTGGGAGAAGAAAGTACTCTACCGGTAATCATCTCATCATCCCTCAATGACGAACAAAAAGGTAAGTTGTTGGATATTTTGAAAGAGCACAAAGGGGCATTAGGATGGACCATAGTAGACATAAAAGGTATAAACCCTGCAGATTGCATGCATTACATTCACCTTGATGAAAATGCTAAATCTACTAGGGAAATGCAACGTCGGTTAAATCCTAATATGAAAGAAGTTGTTAGAACTGAAGTCCTTAAGCTATTAGGACGCGGTATCATTTACCCAATTTCTCGATAGTTCATGGGTTAGTCTGCATGTTGTCCCTAAAAAGTCGGAGTCACAGTGAGTTACCAATGCTAATAATGAATTGATACCAACTAGAGTAACTACTGGGGTGGCGTGTATGCATTGATTACAGAAAATTGAATTCTGTCACACGTAAAGACCATTTTCCTTTACCATTTATCGATCAAATGCTTGATAGATTAGCAGGCCACGAATTTTATTGCTTTCTAGATGGCTACTCAGGATATAATCAGATTCCCATAGCACCAAAAGATCAAGAGAAAACCACTTTCACTTGCCCTTTTGGCACTTTTGCATATAGGAGAATGCCATTTGGATTATGTAATGCACCTGCTACATTTCAACGATGCATGCTAAGCATTTTTTCTGATATGGTTGAACGATTTCTTGAAGTCTTTATGGATGACTTTTCTGTCTTTGGTGATTGGTTTGATCAATGTTTACATCATCTAACACTAGTTCTGCAGAGATGTATCGAGAAGAACTTGGTCTTAAATTGGGAGAAATGCCATTTTATGGTAAAACAAGGTATTGTTCTCGGTCACATCATTTCAAGCAAAGGTATTGAGGTTGACAAAGCCAAGGTGGATCTCATTTCTAATCTTCCTCCACCCAAAACAGTCAGAGAAGTAAGATCTTTCCTTGGGCATGCTGGTTTTTATAGACGTTTCATTAAAGATTTTAGCAAAGTTTCTAGACCCTTATGCAATTTACTTCTTAAGGATGTACCTTTATCTTTAATGATTCATGTCTTGTAGCGTTTGACAAATTAAAGCGATTGTTGACATCATCACCCATCATTCGTGCCCCATTTGGAGTTTACCATTTGAGCTTATGTGTGATGCATCGATTATGCGGTAGGAGCGATATTAGGACAAAGAGTTGATCGAATTCCCCATGTTATTTACTATGCTAGTATGACATTAAATGATGCACAGTTGAACTATTCAACTACTGACAAAGAAATGCTAGCAGTAGTGTTTGCATTGGAAAAATTTCGATCCTATCTCATTGGTTGTAAAATAATTATATTCACGGATCATGCTGCTCTTAAATATCTTCTCGCAAAGAAAGATGCAAAAGCTAGACTAATTCATTTGGTGTTACTTTTGCAGGAATTTGACTTGGAATTCAAAGATAAGAAAGGCACAGAAAATGTCGTGGCGGACCACCTCTCTCGTCTCCATTTTGACACAATTACAGAGCCCTTACCATTAAATGAGTCATTTCCAGATGAACAATTAATGAGTGTGGAAGTATTACCTTGGTATGCTGATATAGTTAATTATCTTGTTACAGGTAAACTTCCAGAGCATTGGACCAAGCAAGACAAGGCTAAATTCTTTGCAGAAATAAAGAATTTCTTTTGGGATGACCCGTATTTATTCAAGTATTGTGCGGATCAAATTGTTAGACAATGTGTCCCAGAAAATGAAATTCAGAATATTCTTTCATTCTGCCATGAACAAGCTTGTGGAGGCCATTTTAGTGCTAAGAAAACAGCAACTAAAGTTTTACAATGTGGTTTTTATTAGCCAACTATATTTCGAGACGCTTACACTTTCTGTTCTTCATGTGATAGGTGTCAACGAATGGGGAGCATTACACGAAGGAACATGATGCCACTAAATCCAATTTTAGTGGTTGAGTTTTTTTATGTATGGGGTATCGACTTCATGAGACCCTTTCTCCTTTCTTTTGGCCATCAATACATATTGGTTACTGTTGACTACGTATCGAAATGGGTAGAAGCAATTCTGTGTAGAACCAATGATCACAAAGTGGTGATAGGAGTTTTGAAAAGCAACATTGTTTCACGCTTTGGATTCCCTCGGCCGATAATCAATGATGGTGGTGCCCACTTTTGTAACAAAGCATTCAAGGCTCTTTTGACAAAGTATTTAATCACTCACAAAGTGGCGATCCCATATTATCCGCAAACCAGTGGCCAAGTTGAGATATCCAATTGAGAAATAAAGCATATATTAGAAAAGACAGTGAGGCTAGACAGAAAAGATTGGTCATTAAGACTTGATGATGCATTATGGGCATATAGAACGGCTTTCAAGACCCTGATTGAGATGTCACCCTACAGGCCAGTGAATGGAAAAGCTTGCCACCTACCTGTGGAACTCGAGTATCGTGCATATTGGGCCATCAAGAAATTCAACTTTGACATGCAGCAAGCGAGCTTAAAAAGAAGATTACAACTGGCAGAACTTGAAGAAATTCGCAATGGCGCATCATGAAAATGCCAAGATTTACAAGCAACGAATGAAAGTCTTCCACGACAAGCACGTTATGAGAAAATCTTTCACTCAGTCAGAAAGTGCTTTTATTCAATTCTCGCTTGCACCTATTCCCGGTGTAAGTTACGCCTCGTTGGTCGGCCCATTTATTGTACATCTGCTTTTTCCACATGGGGCAATTGAAATTAGGGACCCAAAGAACGGTGTCACGTTTAAAGTTAATGGTCAAAGATTAAAGCCATATCTAGAATACCAACCACATGGAGAAGACACCGAAATAAATTTGAGTGACCCACCAGATTTGAATTGATTTTTCTTTTCTTTTCGTTGATTTGATTTTTTCTTTCTTTATATTATATTATTCTTCTCCTAATTGAAATTATTTTTGCATAAGTGTGTTTGTTTAACTATTAAGTTTTCTCTTATCATTGTTAATCATGAGTCTCATACTTAGACCGTTCCTCCTGAACATTCTTAAACCACTTCAACGTGTCAAAACTCATCTCAAAAGGCAGATTCAATTTTGTAAAATACATCGCATTTGGGCTCTACAACCACCAGAGTTAGTAGCCTATGTTGAGGGTTTAGAAAGCCAACTCAGAGATATTGAGAGAAGTGTTCACGACATCCAGTTGGAGCTTGAGGTAAATTCAATAAGAGGACGATTTTAATTTTCTTTGTGTGTTTTAATTTGTCATAATGCCCTCCTTACGATCTATAAAGCTCGGTCCGAACGCATGCGATTACTCATGAGGAATAACATACCTGCTGACATCCGTTGGTTAATCGAGGCTAAAGTACGATCGGCAGGTGAGTTACCTCCAAAATTTATTGCATACATGCCTGGTTGTGGTAAAGGAAATTATGCAAGAAAACGACGAGCTCGAAGAATTTCTGTTGCTTGTCATAAGTGTGCCAGAATGAGTTGCAATAAAAACCCATGTTCTTTAGGAATGGTGTCTGATAACAGGGAAGATAAGATTCAATTCATTAGGGATGGCTTGAATAAGGAGTCATTGGATGATATCCTTTTGTCTCTTGAAACGCATCCCAGTGGATATGTGCAAGGAGCGATTCTCCAGTTATGGCCATTATTCCAGAAAGAGCATGCACGATACAGTCTCGGGAATTTGACTATAAACGACCCTGTTTGCCAGTTTGTAAGAAAACTGGATAGGAAGCCCATCCTCGACCCATAGAGGGCGTTCAAGCCGTTTCTGGACGTAAAACCAGAGGAAGATGTGAGCCACAGTCGCAACTACCTGTAAATATCCTTTTACTTTATTGTTATTTTATTTCACTATTGTCTTATTGTTTGCATTATTGTCTTATTCTTTTTGACTTGCGAGCCACGTGCTTTACGCGTTATTTGACACTGACATATTACCTCATACACAACCATGACCCACTATCACCAAGACTCTTAAATGTGATATCTTTTGTCAAGCACTCACAAATTGTTTTTGAGAAGTATCGCAATGGCAGCTACTCCCAATAGACAATTCAAGAACATTTGTGTGCTTTCCGGATTTACCTATGGCAAACATAAAGAGTTCGTTGAGGCAGCCATAGATCTTGGTCGAAGCATAGCAGAGAGAAAATTACACTTGGTGTATGGAGGAGGTAACCGAGGATTATCAAAAATGGTCTCAGAAGCAGCTTTTATCAGAGGAAGTCAAGTGTTAGGCATCATCCCAAGAGTCCTAAAACCATTGGGCGGTTAAATCTCGACTCATCAACTGGAGAAGAGTTAGTCGTCTCAGGTATGCAAGAAAGAATAACTGAAATGCTTAATCATGCTGATGCTTTTATTTTCCTTCCAGGAGATCTTGCAACACTAGAGGCACTTATCACACTAGCATCTTGGGCTCATCTGCACATCCACCAGAAACCCATCGGTTTGTTAAATGTCAATAACTTTTATGATGGCTTTATCGCATTTCTTAACCATGCAATAAAAAACTACTTCATTCCTTCCCATGTGAAAAAAACTTTTTATTTGTGCTCACACTGCTAATGAGCTACTTGATCTGTTACAAGCTTTTAGACCGGAGCCAAACCCCTGGACCTTTGTGTTGGAGCGCCCAAATAATGATGGTAACAGTAGCCGCAGTAAGAAGTGCAAATTAGATTTAACTCTCCGCTTGTAAATATTTTCTTCTGTGTTGCACCACTCAGGTGATGTCTTCTAAACTCTACTTCTTTCCTTTCAAACATTGAGGACAATGTTTCGCTGCAGTTGGGGGAGGGAATAGTCGACAATTGTGGAATTTTGGTTAAGTTTTTACTGATTTTTTGTTGTAGAAACTAACTGTTGCTAACTTTTTGTGCTGAAGATGGCTGAATATGGAGTGTAGTTACTCTAGAAACGCATCTTCATTGTTTGAAAAAAAAAATTAATTAATTAATTAATTAAAAAAAAAAATTTCTTTATTAAGTTTTGATGTTCATTTTTCTTCTTCTTTTTATTTTCTCCTCTATAAATCTACATTTTCCAACTTTTGAGTCGAAGATGGCTGAATATGGAGTGTAGTGCCTCTAGAAACGCATCTTCTTAAAAAAAAAAAAATCATTTTCTTTTTCTATCATTTTAAGTGTAACTTTTCTAATTAGTTTTTCTACATCATTTTCACATTTCTGCATGCATATTTTCCTTTCATGTTTAGAATAGGTTGGGGGGTAGAATATTGTTTGAAAAAAAAAAATTTTGTGATTTGTTTTAACATTGGATGACATGATGAATTTCAAATTTAGTATTTGTATTATCTTTGGTCTTAAGTGATGTTACATTATGTTTGCTACTCTACATGTTGATGTCGGAGACAAATATGAGTTGCTTGAAGGAATGAACATGTCATAATAAGTACCAAGTGAGTTTTTGAGCCTATTATTTTTCTTGGAGAATAACCCTTCTGCCCACTCTTTATACAGCTTAGCAATTTATTATTTTACACACGATCTCTAAATTGCTTTTGAGTTAACCCTTAAAAAAAATTGTAAAAAAAAAAAAAATAAAAAAATGTTTGTTGATACATTTGGAGGCCCATCTAACTAGTAGATATGGATGATTATTTAGAGCCCTAAAAGACGATGGAAAGGCCATCTTTGATCCGTTTGAGCCTTTCTAGCCATCCCTTTTATTAAATATCCATAGTTAACCCTTTTGAGCCCTTTAAAAAAAAAAAAAAAACCCTTTTCTTTGTCAACTTATCATCTTGACCCACTCCGATTTGGAGTATTACCCGATGTCTTATAAGTTCCATCACCTATTTATGTTTGAGAAAATGTAAATAATTATGTTGTTCAATGAAGTTATGCGAAATAAGTTGAAAAAAAAAAAAAAAAAACAAAGTTGTTTTTTAAAAATAAAAAAAAAAAAAGGTGAAATCCACCTTGAAACAACAAAAAAAAAAAAAAATCTCGCATTTTTCTCAAACATACACTTTTGTTTTCCTTATTTCCCTTCTTTGTTAGCCATGTCCCTAGCCTACGTTACGTCCTAATAAAAGTCCTTCTTGATTTTAGGGAACTATAGTTTGAAGTAGAGAAGTTAGTTATATTGGCTAAAAAGATGTAGTGGTGCATATAAAAAAAAAATAAATAAATAAATTGGGTTGACTCACAATTTTTATTTGACTTGAGATCGTATTATTTCTAAGCTGAGGGCATATTTATTTCATCTTGGTGAGAGCATGTGATATCATTTTTTTTTTATTTTCTCTCAATTACCATTCATTGGAGTGGCTATTTTTATTGGGTTTAATTTATTTGTGAGAGTGTCACTACTTCCAGTGAGAGTTTGGGGTTTGACATGTCATTCTTGAAAGTAGCTATAACAAAGTCTACTGGGCTGATTCATGTGGATGGTTGATGTGGGTGTGACGTTGCTTTAGACTGGAGATAATGCTTATACTTTTATTTGATTGCTATCATTAATCTGATTGAATAAACATGAGTGTTTCTAAATTTAAAAATAAAAAAACAAAAAAATCATTTTGAATTTGAATTTTATTTTCGCTTCATTTGCTAGGGACTAGCAATAAGCTGGTTGGGGGGTGTGTTGAGTGTTAGAAAATGCATATTTATAAAGGAGAAAACCGTCATTTTACATTTCAAGTCTTACTAACACCTTTACTTTTATGAATTTAACCTTCTTTTGATTTAATTCCGTTTGTTTTATTTTAATTAAGTATTTTATGTATTTTAGGGGCATTATAGTCATTTCACAATAAAGGAGAGATCAGACGGCAAAACGGACATCACTTTTGAACTCAGGACGGTCGAAAACCTTAGGAGGAGCATAAAAGGAAAAATGGCACTATTCACATGTACGGTACTATTCACGTGCGATGCATCGTTTACGCGTTCGCATTCACGACACTGTTCACATAGACGGATTGATGACGTGGCATTGACCGATGACGTGGCATTGACTGATGAGGTGTCACGATCCTGTTGGGCTAAAATTCTTATGTACTGTTGATGGTGACGTGGCAGCATATCAGTGGAAGAAAAATCTCGCGTACGGTACATGCATCACACAGGATTATTTTCAACCAAACCGAGTTACTGTTCATCCGGGTAAAAACCGCGTTACTGTTCAAAGTCGGGTCAAACCGTGTTACTGTTCAAAGTCGGGTCAAACCGTGGACTGTTGACTGATGACGTGGCGCAAATCCGAGCGCCCAAATCGCTTTTTAATCCGATGGCCATGATTTACTCTATGTATCTATAAAAAGGGGGCCTCTCCCCCCTAATTTGATATCTCTGAATCCATTTTTGGGATCCATTTTCTGTAATTCCTTCTCCATCTTGTATTTTCTTTGTATTTTAATAAATTCCCATTTTACCCCTAGTTCAATTATGAGTAGCTAATTTCCTTTCAAGCTTGGGTTGAAGGTGAAGTCTCAACATGTGTCATGGGCTTTATTTGGTAAATTTATTTTCTTTTCCCCTCTAGTTTTTGTGGATGATTTGACTTATCGTCGACAAATAGTACTGATCTTGTCTGCAATCTGCCTTGGTTTCACCCTACTACAGTACAAGGTTATTATTATTTGGCACGATAAGCCCTTAGCACCATATTGATTAGAGCGTGGTTCATGAGGTGTGGATTCCCCCCTCATGATTTAATTGGCATTAATACGGATTATTTAGCCCATGATGAATGTTGATACGGATCCAGATACCCAAGTACGTCAATTTAATCGATTTTCTCTACAATTTATTCTCACCATTGCAATTCCAATTTTAGCATATTTTAAATCACTTCCACCACAATTCCAACCACCCATTTACAAAATTAATTCTATATATAATTAAAAATCCACCTCCTCGTGGGATCGACACTCGTCACCATTAGTCTATACTACAATAGATTCATGCGCTTGTGAGTACATTAAAATTTGCACAACATGGGCCAGCCCCTCCCCCCAAGGCTATAGCCCACCCGTTTTTTGGACATTTTTCCGCTGGACGAAATTGGCGCTCCGGCCTTCGGGCGGTTATTTTTGCTATGCTGGCTGTGTGCCGCAGCCTATTTTTGGCACCATGCGGAGGCCGCTCGCAAAGTCTCGCCCCATTCCGAGTCCGCGGACGAAGTTGGCCACCCTCCGCCCAAGGCTATAGCCCACCTGTTTTTGGCCATTTTAGTCCGTTGACGAACTTGGCGCCCGGCCATCGGGCGGTTATTCTGGGCTGTGCCCGCGGCCTATTTTTGGCACGCGGAGGCCGCTCGCATAGTCTCGCCCCATTCCGAGTCCGGCGGACGAAGTTGGCCAGCCCCTCCCCCCAAGGCTATAGCCCACCCGTTTTTTGGCCATTTTTCCGCTGGGGGGTTTGGGCGCGCCGACCTTCGGGTGGTTATTTTTGGGCGCGTCTGTGTCCACGGCCTATTTTTCGCACGCGGAGGCTGCTCGTAAAGGCTCCCCCCATTCCAAGTCTGGCGGACGAAATTGGCCAGCCCCACCCCCCAAGGCTATAGCCCAACCGTTTTTGTGGCCTTTTTCCGCTGGTCGAACTTGGCACCCCGACCTTCGGGCGGTTATTTTTGGGCGCGGCTGTGACCGCGGCCTATTATTGGCACGCAGAGGCCACTCGCAAAGTCTCACCCCATTCCGAGACCAGCGGACGAATTTGCCCAGCCCCTCTCCCCAAGGCTATAGCCCACCCGTTTTTTTGCCATTATTCCGCTGGACGAACTTCGCGCCCCGACCTTCGGGTGGTTATTTTTGGACGCGGCTGTGCCCACGGCCTATTTTTTTCACGCGGAGGCTGCTCGTAAAGTCTCGCCCCATTCCGATTCCGGCGGACGAAGTCGGCCAGCCCCTCCCCCCAAGGCTATAGCCCACCCGTTTTTTGGCCATTTTTCCGCTTGGGGGTTTGGGTGCGCCGACCATCGGGGGGTTATTTTTGGGCGCGGCTCTGCCCGCGGCCTATTTTTGGCACACGGAGGCCGCTCATAAAGTCTCGCCCCATTCCGAGTACGGCGGACGAAGTGGGCCAGCCCCTCCCCCCAACGCTATAGCCCACCCGTTTTTTGGCCATTTTTCCGCTGGACGAACTTTGCGGCCCGGCCTTCGGGCGGTTATTTTTGGACGCGGCTGTGCCAGCGGCCTATTTTTGACACGCGGAGGCCGCTCGCAAAGTCTCGGCAATTCCGAGTCCGGCGGACAAAGGCGGCCAGCCCCTCCCCCCAAGGCTATAGCCCACCCGTTTTTTGGCCATTTTTCCGCTGGGGGGATTGGGCGCGCCGACCTTCGGGGGGTTATTTTTGGGCGCGGCTGTGACCGCGGCCTATTTTTGGCACGCGGAGGCCGCTCGCAAAGTCTCGCCCCATTCCGAGTCCGGCGGACGAAGTTGGCCATCCCCTCCCCCCAACGCTATAGCTCACCCGTTTTTTGGCCATTTTTCCGCTGGACGAACTTGGCGCCCCGGCCTTCGGGCGGTTATTTATGGGCGCGGCTGTGCCCGCGGCCTATTTTTGGCACGCGGAGGCTGCTCGTAAAGTCTCGCCCCATTCCGATTCCGGCGGACGAACTTGGCGAGCCCCACCCCCCAAGGCTATAGCCCACCCGTTTTTTTGGCCTTTTTCCGGCGGACGAACATGGGCACCCGACCTTTGGGCACTTATTTTTGGGCGCGGCTGTGCCCGCTGCCTATTTTTGGCACACGGAGGCCCCTCGCAAAGTCTCGCCCCATTCCGAGTCCGGCGGACGAACTTGGCCAGCCCCACCCCCCAAGGCTATAGCCCACCCGTTTTTTTGGCCTTTTCCCGGCGGTCGAACATGGGCACCCGACCTTTGGGCACTTATTTTTGGGCGCGGCTATGCCTGCGGCCTATTTTTGTCACACGGAGGCCCCTCGCAAAGTCTCGCCCCATTCCGAGTCCGGCGGACGAACTTGGCCAGCCCCACCCCCCAAGGCTATAGCCCACCCGTTTTTTTGGCCTTTTCCTGGCGGTCGAACATGGGCACCCGACCTTTGGGCACTTATTTTTGGGCGCGGCTGTGCCCGCATCCTATTTTTGGTACACGGAGGCCCCTCGCAAAGTCTCGCCCCATTTCGAGTCCGGCGGACGAACTTGGCCAGCCCCACCCCCCAAGGCTATAGCCCACCCGTTTTTTTGGCCATTTTCCGGCGGACGAACTTGGGGACCCGACCTTCGGGAGCTTATTTTTCTGTACAGCTGTGCCCGCGGCCTATTTTCGGACCACGGAGGTCCCTCGCAAAGTCTCGCCCCATTCCGAGTCATCCGGACGAACTTGGCCAGCCGCACCCCCCAAGGCTATAGCCCACCCGTTTTTTTGGCCTTTTCCCGGCAATCGAACATGGGCACCCGACCTTTGGGCAGTTATTTTTGTGCGCAGCTGTGCCCGCGTCCTATTTTTGGCACACGGAGGCCCCTCGCAAAGTCTCGCCCCATTCCGAGTCCGGCGGACGAACTTGGCCAGCCCCACCCCCCAAGGCTATAGCCCACCCGTTTTTTTGGCCTTTTTCCGGCGGACGAACATGGGCACCCGACCTTTGGGCACTTATTTTTGGGCGCGGCTGTGCCCGCTGCCTATTTTTGGCACACGGAGGCCCCTCGCAAAGTCTCGCCCCATTCCGAGTCCGGCGGACGAACTTGGCCAGCCCCACCCCCCAAGGCTATAGCCCACCCGTTTTTTTGGCCTTTTCCCGGCGGTCGAACATGGGCACCCGACCTTTGGGCACTTATTTTTGGGCGCGGCTATGCCTGCGGCCTATTTTTGTCACACGGAGGCCCCTCGCAAAGTCTCGCCCCATTCCGAGTCCGGCGGACGAACTGGTGCCCACCCCCCAAGGCTATAGCCCACCCGTTTTTTTGGCCTTTTCCCGGCGGTCGAACATGGGCACCCGACCTGTGGGCACTTATTTTTGGGCGCGGCTGTGCCCGCATCCTATTTTTGGCACACGGAGGCCCCTTGCAAAGTCTCGCCCCATTCCGAGACAGGCGGACGAACTTGGCCAGCCCCACCCCCCAAGGCTATAGCCCACCCGTTTTTTTGGCCTTTTTCCATGGACGAACTTCAGGGACCCGACCTTCGGGAGCTTATTTTTTTCTGACAAATTGTGTGCCGCGGCCTATTTTTGGAACACGGAGGTCCCTCGCAATGTCTCGCCCCATTCCGAGTCCAGCGGACGAACTTGGCGAGCCCCACCCCCCAAGGCTATAGCCCACCCGTTTTTTTGGCCTTGTCCCGGCGGTCGAACATGGGCACCCGACCTTTGGGCACTTTTTTTTGGGCGCGGCTGTGCCCGCATCCTATTTTTGGCACACGGAGGCCCCTCGCAAAGTCTCGCCCCATTCCGAGTCGGTGGACGAACCTTGCCCCCACCCCCAAGGCTATAGCCCACCTGTTTTTTTTTAGCCTTTTTAGGTGGACGAACTTGGGGACCCGACCTTCGGGAGCTTATTTTTTTCAGATGTGTGCTGCGGCCTATTTTCGGACCACGGAGGTCCCTCGCAAAGTCTCGCCCCATTCGAAAGTCATCCGGACGAACTTGGCACTCCCCACTGCCCCAAGGCTATAAATACCACCTGCTTTTTTGGCCTTTTTCAGCAATCGAACATGGGCACCTGACCTTTGGCAGTTATTTTTGTCTTGCTTGTGTGTCTCTGCGCCCTATTTTTGGCACACGGACACTACTACAAAAATGACTTTTACTGACACTTTGTTTCTGACACTTTGAAAAAAGTGTCAGTAATTACCTAACTATGCACCATTTTCCGCTTTTAACAAATAGATGTCACAAATTATTATTACTAATGTATCAGTAAATTAAATATTAGAGATCACTGATACTTCAGCATCAGAGATCTAAAAAGAATCATTAAAATTTGTTTTGATTTTAACTCGAACCTGGGACTTCTAAAACTCAAAACTTTTACGTTTAGATTGCAAACCACTGGACCCCATAAAATTGAGTTGGAATTACAATGTTATATAAAATATTAACATATAAAAAACGAAACCCTAATTCCCCTTTTCCATTGTGCAATAGAGCCCATGCCGCAGTTGCTGCGTAATTTCCTTGCCTTTCTTGACTTCTTCTTCTCTATCGTGAAAGATAGAGAATGACCAGGCCCAAACGCCCACGCCCACGGCCGCGCCCAACCCCCACGGCTGCGCCCACCCCCACGCCGTTGCCACTATCACTTCCGTTCGAGTGGTTCGACACTGCAGGTACTAAATTAAGAATTTAAAACATGTAAAACGAAAGTAAAACATATCCCAAACTTAGCAATTGTCCCCATCTCCCTGTCTTTTATACACACAAATCTCTAACCCAAACTCAAACCCAAAACTGTCTCTTGCCTTTCTCTTTCTCTTTCTCTTTCCTTTTTCTCTTCTCGATCTCTTCCTTTTTTTTCTGTCCATTCACAAACTCGTTCATTTAACTCAAATAGATAATATAAAGCTAAAACCCTAAGTGAGGCTTTTATTCCCTTTTTCCTTTTTTTTCCCAAATTGAAAAACGGACCAAAACCGTAATCGAGGCTTCTTTTATCAATTTTTTTTTCTTTTTATGGTCAAATTTCACTTTTTTTTGTTCAATATTCAAAACCCATTTGCTTGAATTTGAATAAAATTATTGAGAAATTAGTTAATTTTCTTGCTATGGAAGGGATACCACACCTTATACGTAGACCTGTGAAGGAGATTTTCAATGACTTTAAGGGCAAACAGGTTGCCTTGATTAAGGCTTTAACTGCTGGTAATGGCTTAATATTTTATTTTCTTTGTCAAATTAATTAATAAATTTGTTTTATTTTAGCTTATGATTATTAGGGTTTTTTGTTAATTTTAATTTTCTGGGTTGTTGCAGATGTTGAGAAATTCTCCCAGTAGTGCAGTCTTGGTGGGATTTCTTTTCCATATCTATTTTTTGTTTATTTAATTGTAATTTGAATTTTTTTCTTTTTTTTTTCCTATATTTCTATATTATATAGATTGAATGGCTGTGTATTTCATAATTATTAAGTGTTATTTATTGCTCTATTTCATGTAAAGATAGGCAAATTATGTTATAGAAACCAACATGTTTATTTTTTTATTTTTTTTAGTTGGAAGATTTTTAATAGAGACAATGACTATGATATGAATTAACTAAGTTCATGCTTGTCTGAATGTTTTGAGATTGCACAAAGTTCATGATTTGTCTTTAATTCAAGAAGAAAATGCTTGTTTTTAGGTAGTTTTGCTTGTTGTAGCACTTGAAGACTTACATTTTCTTTGTTCATTTGCACGGTTAGTTTCGCTCTTATTCAGAAATTTCTGTGTTTCCTCACTTGCATGGTCATTAATTCATTCCATGATTTTTCTTCTGTAAACACACTTTTATTTTCCTTTCACTAGTTTGAAGGAATTTATTTTTTTAAAATAAAAAATTCTAAAGATTGAAATGAATTGAAATTGTTGCTATAATGTACTTTCTTTGCTGCTGAAGTTCAAGGAATGTCTATTTAAATGAACTAGAACTTGAAAAATCTTGAAGTGTTGTTGTACCCATAGACTTCATTTTTTTTCCTGCACATTACACTTATTTTGTTCATCTTCTTACCTTCAATTTGTCGTAGAGGTTAACAATGCTTGACGAGAAATGGAGGTTTGCATTTACTGCGGCTGAATCTCATGAACAAGAAGTTGGCAAACTGAGGTCTGTATTTTTTCCTCAAATTCATAGTTGAATTCATAGTAAGCTCAAAGCAATTGATTGAGGGAGAAAATAAATTGAGTTTTATTTATTAGTATAATTTTTGTTATTTAGTGCTTTACACTCTTCATGACAACTTCTGCGATCTTGTCCTATTACCTTAAAGTACTACTGGATATTTGAGAAAAAATTAAAAATGATTAAGCTTATCTTTCTTTGATGATAGAATTACAATATGTCTTCTCACTTATTATAGTTCATCCAATTTTATTTTTGTTGCACAGTCTGTGGAAATCAGAGTACCACATTTAAGAGTTTTTATAAAACGTCTCCTTTACCTTTCCTATTATTTAAACTAATTTCATGTGTATTTCTTTAGTTAATGATTGATTTTCAAGTAGTTGAAGGAAAGTAACTTGTAGAACCTCCTTCTAAAATTGGTCTGGAACCTTTGTGTGCAATGGTTAGTGAAATCATAATCCGTGGCTTGTGTTAATATGCATCGATTGTGTGAAAACTATTGTTTACTATTTTCTGTGGCTGGTTATTAACATGATTCACAGATAAACAACAATAAACTCATACCCATATGCTTGCTTGTTTTCAACAAGCATTTTTTTTTTGTGCGTCTCTCTTTGAAGAATAATATGATTATCTTACACGAAAGGGGGAAATTGCCATTATCTTGCTGCAAGTTTTGTCCTATTTCTATAGTTCTACCGTTTTGTATCACCTTGGATGACATGTCGAGTGAATCCTGGAACATCATTTTATCTTGTTTGTACCTATAATACGTTGTGTTCAATGTTCTTGAAATTTTTGGGCATGGCTGCAAACAAATTTAGCAGTTTTTAATAGCCAACTATAGAGACAATTTAAAATTTGTCTAGGTGGTGAGTTTCTATGGTTTTGTAATTGGGGTGAAAGGGGTAGCAAATACTAATCTTGTCTAAAGAGCATTTGTGTAAGATTACTTGTGAGTATAGTGGGGCAGCATATATTAGTATTTTTATGAAATAAGCAGAAAAAGGAATCCCTTTCTATTGTTAGCAATAAAAAGAATTTTCAAAAATGTAAACACCAAGCTTTCTAGTTGTACTATTATTTGCAAAGATCTTTTCAATGTATTTGTAGATCCCAACATACCTTGATGCATGATCAATTAGTCTGAAGAATGTTGAGGATTATGTCATTTTGAGCTGTTTATCAGGTAGTTTGAGGTTAGATTTGTTTTTTGGAGTATTAGCTTGGAATCTGAGTGCTTGCCTAATTTGGAGATTGGTGTGTGATACTTCAATAGCCTTTTTTTGTGGACTCCCTTTTGACATTTTGTAATTATTGTTCTTATTAATACTAATTTCTCTGTTTCCTATAAAAAATAAATAAATAATGAAGGATAGGTTCTTATATGGTAAGGAATGAATAAATATTATAAGCATTTATTGGAAAATAAAACTATGCAGCTTATTTAGTTGTTTTCCTATTTAGTGATAAATTAAAATTTTTGGCTTAATTATATTCGGATATATAAACACCAAGTTTTCAGTGTTAAGATGGAAAACCAACGTCTTTAAAATTTATGAATTGTTAATACTGAATCTTTTTTCAGTTTCAGTTAAAAAACAAAAAGGCCCTTCTTTTTTCTATCTTCAAATTTTGTGTGATAGAAGTATACTGTTGGGCCTTTCTTATCAACTTTAGCTTTTGGGATTATTGTTGGTTTAACTTTAGAATTATTTGACCCAGAGATTTTATGTTCCATTAAATAATAACACTCAATACACTGGATTTAGTTCATGTTTATTAAATTTGGATTTTTATGTGAGACAGTACAAGTATTGGGGATTAGTGGTCTCTCAACATTATGATCGAAAACCAGCCCTCACTGCCAATTTGAATTTTAAGCCCAATATTCAATCTTTGATCACTATCAAACTTCCATAATCATTTCTTCTTCATATTCTTATAAATTAGCCTCAAACTCTAAAGAAAAACCTAAGCCATTCTCTGTAAGGGGTAAGCGTCTGTTCTTGTTCGGATGAAGGTGCCAAGTTTTATTTTGCTCTTTAACGTTAACAAGTCAATTCCCCATGATGTGTTAGGTGATTTGTTTGTTTCATGCTGTTTATTTCCTCGTCTTTTTTTTCTTCTATCTACTGTTCCTTTATGAATTTGCCTCTAGGCATTTTTGAAGTTGCTTACTATGAAATACAATGGGCTTATGCTATATTTTGTAAAAATAACTATGTAATTCAATCTCCAAATTAGTTAATCTTCTTAGTTGGCTTTGTCTTTGACTGTTTTTTATATAAATTAATTTGTTTCGTTGTGTACGGGTTAATTTCTATTGTTGGAGCCATGAGTCTGCTGAACACATTTTTCCTAACAGAGGTTTGGGATATGGACTTGCCCAATTTTCGTCTGTTTTGTTTCTAGGTTATTATGTAAAAATTTTATAATGGTTTGCTTTGCTTTGCTTTGGGTTATTATGTAAAAACTTTGTAGTGGTTTGCCTCAAATGTTTCTGTTATTATGTCTTTGGTCTTATCTTGAGATACGCTATATTCTTATTCCTCAATTTTTACCCCTGGATTGTTTAATGAGTTTCTAATTTTGGATGTATACTAATAAATCTCCATTTATCTTTCTTAATCCTTAGGATTTTTTTTTATTTTTTTATTCTTCTTAAGTTGAGTTGTGTATAGATCTGTAGGAAAATCAATTCTTAGCAGATAAATATTCTTCACAATACTACCTATTACAATTAGCTTGCACTAAGAGAGCTATGTACTGTTTTTGCCCCATTCTTTGTTAGTCTCTTTGAACACTGAAATTGGCCTGATTGTTTTTTCTCCCAAAAATTCAAGAATTATTTTTTGTGGTATACTAATTGATTTTATGTACTTGTAGGTGGGAAAAGAAAAATGAAGCCGCTTGTGGATGTTCAATGACATTATGTGCTTCTTTTTGTTGGTTAATATTTGTTGAATCTTTAACTTAATACTTGGTTGTTAAGAGCTTGTCCAAGACTTAATTTAGTATTTATATTTTTCTTTTCCAAACAATGATGTAGTTGAATGATATGAATTTGAGTGATGTATTTGAGATGTTTCTTATGCAATTGTGTTGCGAGATTTTGTATATTTAATATATTTTGAGTTTTCTTTCAATTGTAAAACAAATAGGAAAATATAATTAAAATCAAAGTATACTATTAACCAAAAGAATCATAACATCACTAAATACTGACACTAAATGTTTAAAATAACAGTAGTAATTTTTGATGTTATTGAGTCAGTGTGCTCTTGATATTGTAGTCTCATAAATTACTGACATATAAATAGTATCATTAAATACTAACGCTATCGTGTCATTATTTTAGTGATACTATAATGACATGAATTCTCGACACAAAATCGGCGTGACACTAAAAATTAGTGTCAGTGTGTTCTGGCTGGAGCATTATTGACACAATTAATAAGTGTCAGGAAAAGTAATTACTGACACTAATTTAGCGTCAGTAAAGCCCATTTTTCTAGTAGTGGGAGGCCCTCAAAGCTCTCGCCCATTCGAGTCCGTGGATGAACTTGGCTTCATTTCACCCCGCTATATAGCCCACCCGTTTTTTTGGCCTTTTTCCAGCGGACGAACTTGGGGACCCGAATTTCGGGCACTTATTTTTTAACGCGGCTGTGCCCGTGGCCTATTTTTTGGAACACGGAGGTCCTCGCAAAGTCTCGCCCCATTCCGAGTCCAATGGGACGAACTTCAGCGAGCCCCCACCCAGCGCTATAATTTCCCGCTTTTGGCCTTTTTTCCCATGGACGAACATGGGCACCCGACCTTTGGGCACTTATTTTTAAGGGTACGGGTGTGCCACTGCCTATTTTTGCAGACACGGAGGCTCCTCGAAAGTCTCGCCCCATTCCGAGTCCGTGGACGAACTCTGCAAACCCCACCCCAAGGCTATAGCCCACCTGCTTTTTTCAGCCTTTTTCCATGGACGAACATGGGCACCGACCTTTGGGCACTTATTTTGGCGCGGTGCTTCGCGGCCTATTTTTGGCAGACACGGAGGCCCTCGTAAAGTCTCGCCCCATTCCGAGTCCGGTGGATTTAACTTGGCAAACCCCACCCCCCCAAGGCTATAGCCCACCCGTTTTTTGCATTTTTCCGTCGGACGTACTTGGGGACCTGACCTTCGGGAGCTTATTTTTCTGCACAGCTTTGCCCGCGGCCTATTTTTGCACCACGGAGGTCCCTCGCAAAGTCTCGCCCCATTCCGACTCAACCGGACGAACTTGGCCACCCCACCCCCAAGGCTATAGCCCACCCGCTTTTTTGGCCTTTCCTAAGCAATCGAACATGGGCACCCGACCTTTGGGCAAGTTATTTTTGTGCGCTGCACAGTGCTCAAGGCCCTATTTTTGGCACACTGAGGCCCCTCGCAAAGTTTCGCCCATTCCGAGTCCGGCGTGGATTTAACTTGGCCAGCCCCACCTTCTAAGGCTATAGCCCACCTGCTTTTTTGGCCTTTCCCCATGGTCGAACATGGGCACCGACCTTTGGGCACTTATTTTGTGGCGCGGCTGTGCCCACTTCCTATTTTTGGCACACGGAGGCCCCATGCAAAGTCTCGCCCCATTCCGAGTCCAGTGGACGAACTTGGCCAGCTCCCCACTCCCTCAAGGCTATAAATTTCCCACCTGCTTTTTGGCCTTTTCCCATGGGACGAACTTGGGGACTGACCTTCGGGAGCTTATTTTTCTCAGACAGCCTTTGCTCGCGGCCTATTTTTACACCACTGAGGTCCTCGCAAAGTCTCGCCCCATTCCGACTCATCCTGGACGAACTCTGCCACCCACACCCCTCAGCAGGCTATAGCCCACCTGCTTTTTTGGCCTTTTCCAGCAATCGAACATGGGCACCCGACCTTTGGGCGGTTATTTTTGTCTTGTGGCTGTGCAAGCGTCCTATTTTTGGCACACGGAGGCCCTCGCAAAGTCTCGCCCATTCCGAGTCCGGTGGACGAACTTGGCCAGCCCCACCCCCAAGGCTATAGCCCACCCGCTTTTTTTTTGGCCTTTTCCATGGACGAACATGGGCACCCGACCTTTGGACACTTATTTTGGGCGCGGCTGTGCCCGTGATCCTATTTTTGGCACACGGAGGCCCCTCGCAAAGTCTCGCCCCATTCCGAGTCCGGTGGACGAACAAACACACCCCCACCTCCCCAAGCAAGCTATAGCCCACCCGCTTTTTTTTGGCCTTTTCCTGCGGGTCGAACATGGGCACCCGACCTTTGGGCACTTATTTTTGGCGCGGCTATGCTGCGGCTCTATTTTTGTCACACGGAGGCCCTCGCAAAGTCTCGCCCATTCCGAGTCCGGTGGACGAACTTGGCCAGACCACCCCCCAAGGCTATAGCCCACCCGTTTTTTTGGCCTTGTCCCGGCGGTCGAACATGGGCACCCGACCTTTGGGCACTTTTTTTTGGGCGCGGCTGTGCCCGCATCCTATTTTTGGCACACGGAGGCCCCTCGCAAAGTCTCGCCCCATTCCGAGTCAGGCGGACGAACTTGGCCAGCCCCACCCCCCAAGGCTATAGCCCACCCGTTTTTTTGGCCTTTTTCCGGCGGACGAACTTGGGGACCCGACCTTCGGGAGCTTATTTTCTCAGACACTGTGTGCCGCTGGCCTATTTTCGGACCACGGAGGTCCCTCGCAAAGTCTCGCCCCATTCCGAGTCATCCGGACGAACTTGGCCAGCCCCACCCCCCAAGGCTATAGCGCACCCGTTTTTTTGGCCTTTTCCCGGCAATCGAACATGGGCACCCGACCTTTGGGCAGTTATTTTTGTGCGCAGCTGTGCCCGCGTCCTATTTTTGGCACACGGAGGCCCCTCGCAAAGTCTCGCCCCATTCCGAGTCCGGCGGATGAACTTGGCCAGCCCCACCCCCCAAGGCTATAGGCCACCCGTTTTTTTGGCCTTTTTCCGGCGGACGAACTTGGGGACCCGAATTTCGGGCACTTATTTTTTAACGCGGCTGTGCCCGCGGCCTATTTTTGGAACACGGAGGTCCCTCGCAAAGTCTCGCCCCATTCCGAGTCCAGCGGACGAACTTGGCGAGCCCCACCCCCCAAGGCTATAGCCCACCCGTTTTTTTGGCCTTTTTCCGGCGGACGAACATGGGCACCCGACCTTTGGGCACTTATTTTTGGGCGCGGCTGTGCCCGCGGCCTATTTTTGGCACACGGAGGCCCCTCGCAAAGTCTCGCCCCATTCCGAGTCCGGTGGACGAACTTGGCAAGCCCCACACCCCAAGGCTATATCCCACCCGTTTTTTTGGCCTTTTCCCGGCGGTCGAACATCGGCACCCGACCTTTGGGCACTTATTTTTGGGCGCGGCTATGCCTGCGGCCTATTTTTGTCACACGGAGGCCCCTCGCAAAGTCTCGCCCCATTCCGAGTCCGGCGGACGAACTTGGCCAGCCCCACCCCCCAAGGCTGTAGCCCACCCGTTTTTTTGGCCTTTTCCCGGCGGTCGAACATGGGCACCCGACCTTTGGGCACTTATTTTTGGGCGCGGCTGTGCCCGCATCCTATTTTTGGCACACGGAGGCCCCTCGCAAAGTCTCGCCCCATTCCGAGTCCGGCGTACGAACTTGGCCAGCCCCACCCCCCAAGGCTATAGCCCACCCGTTTTTTTGGCCTTTTTCCGGCGGACGAACTTGGGGACCAGACCTTCGGGAGCTTATTTTTCTGTACAGCTGTGCCCGCGGCCTATTTTCGGACCACGGAGGTCCCTCGCAAAGTCTCGCCCCATTCCGAGTCATCCGGACGAACTTGGCCAGCCCCACCCCCCAAGGCTATAGCCCACCCGTTTTTTTGGCCTTTTCCCGGCAATCGAACATGGGCACCCGACCTTTGGGCAGTTATTTTTGTGCACGGCTGTGCCCGCGTCCTATTTTTGGCACACAGAGGCCCCTCGCAAAGTCTCGCCCCATTCCGAGTCCGGCGGACGAACTTGGCCAGCCCCACCGCCAAGGCTATAGCCCACCCGTTTTTTTGGCCTTTTCCCGGCGGTCGAACATGGGCACCCGACCTTTGGGCACTTATTTTTGGGTGCGGCTGTGCCCGCGTCCTATTTTTGGCACACAGAGGCCCCTCGCAAAGTCTCGCCCCATTCCGAGTCCGGCGGACGAACTTGGCCAGCCCCACCCCCAAGGCTATAGCCCACCCGTTTTTTTGGCCTTTTTCCGGCGGACGAACATGGGCACCCGACCTTTGGGCACTTATTTTTGGGCGCGGCTGTGTCCGCTGCCTATTTTTGGCACACGGAGGCCCCTCGCAAAGTCTCGCCCCATTCCGAGTCCGACGGACGAACTTGGCCAGCCCCACCCCCCAAGGCTATAGCCCACCCGTTTTTTTGGCCTTTTCCCGGCGGTCGAACATGGGCACCCGACCTTTGGGCACTTATTTTTGGGCGTGGCTATGCCTGCGGCCTATTTTTGTCACACGGAGGCCCCTCGCAAAGTCTCGCCCCATTCCGAGTCCGGCGGACGAACTTGGCCAGCCCCACCCCCAAGGCTATAGCCCACCCGTTTTTTTGGCCTTTTCCCGGCGGTCGAACATGGGCTCCCGACCTTTGGGCACTTATTTTTGGGTGCGGCTGTGCCCGCATCAAATTTTTGGCACACAGAGGCCCCTCGCAAAGTCTCGCCCCATTCCGAGTCCGGCGGACGAACTTGGCCAGCCCCACCCCCCAAGGCTATAGCCCACCCGTTTTTTTGGCCTTTTCCCGGCGGTCGAACATGGGCACCCGACCTTTGGGCACTTATTTTTGGGCGCGGCTGTGCCCACATCCTATTTTTGGCACACGGAGGCCCCTCGCAAAGTCTCGCCCCATTCCGAGTCCGGCGGACGAACTTGGCCAGCCCCACCCCCCAAGGCTATAGCCCACCCGTTTTTTTGGCCTTTTTCCGGCGGACGAACTTGGGGACCCGACCTTCGGGAGCTTATTTTTCTGTACAGCTTTGCCCGCGGCCTATTTTTGCACCACGGAGGTCCCTCGCAAAGTCTCGCCCCATTCCGACTCATCCGGACGAACTTGGCCAGCCCCACCCCCCAAGGCTATAGCCCACCCGTTTTTTTGGCCTTTTCCAGGCAATCGAACATGGGCACCCGACCTTTGGGCGGTTATTTTTGTGCGCGGCTGTGCCCGCGTCCTATTTTTGGCACACGGAGGCCCCTCGCAAAGTCTCGCCCCATTCTGAGTCCGGCGGACGAACTTGGCCAGCCCCACCCCCCAAGGCTATAGCCCACCCGTTTTTTTGGCCTTTTTCCGGCGGACGAACTTCCGGACCCGGATTTCGGGCACTTATTCTTTTGCGCGGCTGTGCCCGCGGCCTATTTATGCAACACGGAGGTCCCTCGCAAAGTCTCGCCCCATTCCGAGTCCAGCGGACGAACTTGGCGAGCCCCACCCCCCAAGGCTATAGCCCACCCGTTTTTTTGGCCTTTTTCCGGCGGACGAACTTGCGGACCCGGATTTCGGGCACTTATTCTTTTGCGCGGCTGTGCCCGCGGCCTATTTATGCAACACGGAGGTCCCTCGCAAAGTCTCGCCCCATTCCGAGTCCAGCGGACGAACTTGGCGAGCCCCACCCCCCAAGGCTATAGCCCACTCGTTTTTATGGCCTTTTTCCGGCGGTCGAACATGGGCACCCGACCTTTGGGCACTTATTTTTGGGCGCGGCTATGCCTGCGGCCTATTTTTGTCACACGGAGGCCCCTCGCAAAGTCTCGCCCCATTCCGAGTCCGGCGGACGAACTTGGCCAGCCCCACCCCCCAAGGCTATAGCCCACCCGTTTTTTTGGCCTTTTCCCGGCGGTCGAACATGGGCACCCGACCTTTGGGCACTTATTTTTGGGCGCGGCTGTGCCCGCATCCTATTTTTGGCACACGGAGGCCCCTCGCAAAGTCTCGCCCCATTCCGAGTCCGGCGGACGAACTTGGCCAGCCCCACCCCCCAAGGCTATAGCCCACCCGTTTTTTTGGCCTTTTCCCGGCAATCGAACATGGGCACCCGACCTTTGGGCAGTTATTTTTGTACGCGGCTGTGCCCGCGTCCTATTTTTGGCACACGGAGGCCCCTCGCAAAGTCTCGCCCCATTCCGAGTCATCCGGACGAACTTGGCCAGCCCCACCCCCCAAGGCTATAGCCCACCCGTTTTTTTGGCCTTTTCCCGGCAGTCGAACATGGGCACCCGACCTTTGGGCAGTTATTTTTGTGCGCGGCTTTGCCTGCGTCCTATTTTTGGCACACGGAGGCCCCTCGCAAAGTCTCGCCCCATTCCGAGTCCGGCGGACGAACTTGGCCAGCCCAACCCCCCAAGGCTATAGCCCACCCGTTTTTTTGGCCTTTTTCCGGCGGACAAACTTGGGGACCCGAATTTCAGGAACTTATTTTTTTGCGCGGCTGTGCCCGGGGCCTATTTTTGGAACACGGAGGTCCCTCGCAAAGTCTCGCCCCATTCCTAGTCCGGCGGACGAAGTTGGCCAGCCCCACCCCCCAAGGCTATAGCCCACCCGTTTTTTTGGCCTTTTTCCGGCGGACGAACATGGGCACCCGACCTTTGGGCACTTATTTTTGGGTACGGCTGTGCCCGCGGCCTATTTTTGGCACACGGAGGCCCCTCGCAAAGTCTCGCCCCATTCCGAGTCCGGCGGACGAACTTGGCCAGCCCCACCCCCCAAAGCTATAGCCCACCCGTTTGTTTGGCCTTTTTCCGCCGGACGAACTTGGGGACCCGACCTTCGGGCACTTATTGTTGTACGCGGCTGTGCCCGCGGCCTATTTTTGGCACACGGAGGCCCCTCGCAAAGTCTCTCCCCATTATGAGTCAGCCGGACGAACTTGGCCAGCCCCACCCCCCAAGGCTATAGCCCACCCGTTTTTTTGGCCTTTTTCCGTCGGACGAACTTGGGGACCCGACCTTTGGGTGCTTTTTTTTGGGTACGGCTGTGCCCGCGGCCTATTTTTGGAACACGGAGGCCCCTCACAAAGTCTCGCCCCATTCCGAGTCCGGCGGACGAACTTGGCCAGCCCCACCCCCCAAAGCTATAGCCCACCCGTTTGTTTGGCCTTTTTCCGCCGGACGAACTTGGGGACCCGACCTTCGGGCACTTATTTTTGTCCGCGGCTGTGCCCACGGCCTATTTTTGGCACACGGAGGCCCCTCGCAAAGTCTTGCCGCATTCCAAGTCAGCCGGACGAACTTGGCCAACCCCACCCCCCAAGGCTATAGCCCACCCGTTTTTTTGGCCTTTTTCCGTCGGAAGAACTTGGGAACCCGACCTTCGGGGGCTTATTTTTGGGCGCGGCTGTGCCCGTGGCCTATTTTTGGCACACCGAGGCCACTCGCAAAGTCTCGCTCCATTCCGAGTCCGGAGGACGAACTTGGCCCACCCCTCCCCCCGAGGCTATAGCCCACCCGTTTTTTTGGACTTTTTCCGCTGGGGAACTTTGGCGCCCTGACCTTCGGGTGCTTATTTTTGGGCGCGGCTGTGCCCACGGCCTATTTTTGGTACACGGAGGCCCCTCGCAAAGTCTCACCCCGTTTTGAGTCCTGTGGATGAACTTGGCCAGCCCCACCACCCAAGGCTATAGCCCACCCGTTTTTTGGCCTTTTTCCGGCGGATGAACTTGGGGACCCGACCTTCGGGCACTTATTTTTGGGCGCGGCTTTGCCCACGGCCTATTTTTGGCACACGGAGGCCCCTCGCAAAGTCTCGCCACATTCCAAGTCCGGCGAACGAACTTGGCCAGCCCCACCCCCCAAAGCTATAGCCCACCCGTTTGTTTGGCCTTTTTCCGCCGGACGAACTTGGGGACCCGACCTTCGGGCACTTATTGTTGTACGCGGCTGTGCCCGCGGCCTATTTTTGGCACACGGAGGCCCCTCGCAAAGTCTCGCCCCATTCCGAGTCAGCCGGACGAACTTGGCCAGCCCCACCCCCCAAGGCTATAGCCCACCCGTTTTTTTGGCCTTTTTCCGGCGGACGAACATGGGCACCCGACCTTTGGGCACTTATTTTTGGGTGCAGCTGTGTCCGTGGCCTATTTTTGGCACACGGAGGCCCCTCGTAAAGTCTCGTCCCATTCCGAGTCCGGCGGACGAACTTGGCCAGCCCCACCCCCCAAAACTATAGCCGACCCGTTTGTTTGGCCTTTTTCCGCCGGACGAACTTGGGGACCCGACCTTCGGGCACTTATTGTTGTACGCGGCTGTGCCCGTGGCCTATTTTTGGTACACGGAAGCCCCTCGCAAAGTCTCGCCCCATTCCGAGTCAGCCGGACGAACTTGGCCAGCCCCACCCCCCAAGGCTATAGCCCACCCGTTTTTTTGGCCTTTTTCCGTCGGACGAACTTGGGGACCCGACCTTTGGGTGCTTTTTTTTGGGTGCGGCTGTGCCCGCGACCTATTTTTGGAACACGGAGACCCCTCGCAAAGTCTCGCCCCATTCCGAGTCCGGCGGACGAACTTGGCCAGCCCCACCCCCCAAAGCTATAGCCCACCCGTTTGTTTGGCCTTTTTCCGCCGGACGAACTTGGGGACCCGACCTTCGGGCACTTATTGTTGTACGCGGCTGTGCCCGCGGCCTATTTTTGGCACACGGAGGCCCCTCGCAAATTCTCGCCCCATTCCGAGTCAGCCGGACGAACTTGGCCAGCCCCACCCCCCAAGGCTATAGCCCACCCGTTTTTTTGGCCTTTTTCCGTCGGACGAACTTGGGGACCCGACCTTTGGGTGCTTTTTTTTGGGTGCGGCTGTGCCCGCGGCCTATTTTTGGAACACGGAGGCCCCTCGCAAAGTCTCGCCGCATTCCAAGTCAGCCGGACGAACTTGGCCAGCCCCACCCCCCAAGGCTATAGCCCACCCGTTTTTTTGGCCTTTTTCCGTCGGAAGAACTTGGGGACCCGACCTTCGGGGGCTTATTTTTGGGCACGGCTGTGCCCGTGGCCTATTTTTGGCACGCCGAGGCCACTCGCAAAGTCTCGCTCCATTCCGAGTCCGGAGGACGAACTTGGCCCACCCCTCCCCCCGAGGCTATAGCCCACCCGATTTTTTGGACTTTTTCCGCTGGGGGACTTTGGCGCCCCGACCTTCGGGTGCTTATTTTTGGGCGCGGCTGTGCCCGCGGCCTATTTTTGGCACACGGAGGCCCCTCGCAAAGTCTCACCCCGTTGTGAGTCCTGTGGACGAACTTGGCCAGCCCCACCACCCAAGGCTACAGCCCACCCGTTTTTTGGCCTTTTTCCGATGGATGAACTTGGGGACCCGACCTTCGGGCACTTATTTTTGGGCGCGGCTTTGCCCACGGCCTATTTTTGGCACACGGAGGCCCCTCGCAAAGTCTCGCCCTATTCCAAGTCCGGCGAACGAACTTGGCCAGCGCCACCCCCCAAGGCTATAGCCCACCCGTTTTTTTGGCCTTTTTCCGGCGGATGAACTTGGCCAGCCCCAACCCCCAAGGCTATAGCCCTCCCGTTTTTTTGGCCTTTTTCCGGCGGACAAACTTGGGGACCCGACCTTCGGTGGCTTATTTTTGGGCGCGGCTGTGCTGGTGGCCTATTTTTGGCACACGGAGGCCACTCGCAAAGTCTCGCTCCATTCCGAGTCCAGAGGACGAACTTGGCCCGCCCCTCCCCCCGAGGCTATAGCCCACCCGTTTTTTTGGACTTTTTCCGCTGGGGAGCTTTGGCGCCCCGACCTTCGGGTGCTTATTTTTGGGCGCGGCTGTGCCCACGGCCTATTTTTGGCACACGGAGGCCCCTCGCGAAGTCTCACCCCGTTCTGAGTCTTGTGGACGAACTTGGCCAGCCCCACCCCCCAAGGCTATAGCCCACCCGTTTTTTGGCCTTTTTCCGGCGGACGAACTTGGGCACCCGACCTTGGGCGCTTATTTTTTTGCACGGCTGTGCCCGCGGCCTATTTTTGGAACACGGATGTCCCTCGCAAAGTCTCGCCCCATTCTGAGTCATCCGGACGAACTTGGCCAGCCCCACCCCCCAAGGCTATAGCCCACCCGTTTTTTTGCCCTTTTTCCGTCGGACGAACTTGGGGACCCGACCTTTGGGTGCTTTTTTTTGGGTGCAGCTTTGCCCGCGGCCTATTTTTGGAACACGGAGGCCCCTCGCAAAGTCTCGCCCCATTCCGAGTCCGGCGGACGAACTTGGCCAGCCCCACCCCCCAAAGCTATAGCCCACCCGTTTGTTTGGCCTTTTTCCGCCGGACGAACTTGGGGACCCGACCTTCGGGCACTTATTATTGTACGCGGCTGTGCCCGCGGCCTATTTTTGGCACACGAAGGCCCCTCGCAAAGTCTTGCCGCATTCCAAGTCAGCCGGACGAACTTGGCCAGCCCCACCCCCCAAGGCTATAGCCCACCCGTTTTTTTGGCCTTTTTCCGTCGGAAGAACTTGGGGACCCGACCTTCGGGGGCTTATTTTTGGGCGCGGCTGTGCTCGTGGCCTATTTTTGGCACACGGAGGCCACTCGCAAAGTCTCGCTCCATTCCGAGTCCGGAGGACGAACTTGGCCCACCCCTCCCCCCGAGGCTATAGCCCACCCGTTTTTTTGGACTTTTTCCGCTGGGGGACTTTGGCGCCCCGGCCTTCGGGTGCTTATTTTCGGGCGCGGCTGTGCCCGCGGCCTATTTTTGGCACACGGAGGCCCTTCGAAAAGTCTCACCCCGTTCTGAGTCCTGTGGACGAACTTGGCCAGCCCCACCCCCCAAGGCTATAGCCCACCCGTTTTTTGGCCTTTTTCCGGCGGACGATCTTGGGGACCCGACCTTCGGGCACTTATTTTTGGGCGCGGCTATGCCCGCGGCCTATTTTTGGCACACGGAGGCCCCTCGCAAAGTCTCGACCCATTCCCAGTTCGGCGAACGAACTTTGCCAGCGCCACCCCCCAAGGCTATAGCCCACCCGTTTTTTTGGCCTTTTTTCGGCGGATGAACTTGGCCAGCCCCACCCCCCAAAGCTATAGCCCTCCCGTTTTTTTGGCCTTTTTCCGGCGGACGAACTTGGGGACCCGACCTTCGGGCACTTATTTTTGTGCGCGGCTGTGCCCGCGGCCTATTTTTGGCACACGGAGGCCCCTCCCAAAGTCTAGCCGCATTCCAAGTCAGCCGGACGAACTTGGCCAGCCCCACCCCCCAAGGCTATAGCCCACCTGTTTTTTTTGGCCATTTTCCGTGGGAAGAACTTGGGGACCCGACCTTCGGGGGCTTATTTTTGGGCGCGGCTGTGCCCGTGGCCTATTTTTGGCACACGGAGGCCCCTCGCAAGGTCTCGCTCCAATCCGAGTCCGGAGGACGAACTTGGCCAGCCCCACCCCCTGAGGCTATAGCCCACCCGTTTTTTTGGACTTTTTCCGTTGGGGGGCTTTGGCGCCCCGACCTTCGGGTGCTTATTTTTTGGCGCGGCTGTGCCCGCGCCCTATTTTTGGCACACGGAGGCCCCTCGCAAAGTCTCACCCCATTCCGAGTCCTGTGGACTAACTTGGCCAGCCCCAACCCCCAAGGCTATAGCCCACCCGTTTTTTTGGCCTTTTTTCGGCGGACGAACTTGGGGACCCGACCTTCGGGCACTTATTTTTGGGCGCGGCTATGCCCGCGGCCTATTTTTGGCACACGGAGGCCCCTCGCAAAGTCTCGACCCATTCCCAGTCCGGCGGATGAACTTGGCCAGCCCCACCCCCCAAGGCTATAGCCCTCCCGTTTTTTTGGCCTTTTTCCGGCGGACGAACTTGGGGACCCGACCTTCGGGCACTTATTTTTGTGCGCGGCTGTGCCCGCGGCCTATTTTTGGCACACGGAGGCCCCTCCCAAAGTCTCGCCGCATTCCAAGTCAGCCGGACGAACTTGGCCAGCCCCACCCCCCAAGGCTATAGCCCACCTGCTTTTTTTGGCCATTTTCCGTGGGAAGAACTTGGGGACCCGACCTTCGGGGGCTTATTTTTGGGCGCGGCTGTGCCCGTGGCCTATTTTTGGCACACGGAGGCCCCTCGCAAAGTCTCGCTCCAATCCGAGTCCGGAGGACGAACTTGGCCAGCCCCACCCCCTGAGGCTATAGCCCACCCGTTTTTTTGGACTTTTTCCGTTGGGGGGCTTTGGCGCCCCGACCTTCGGGTGCTTATTTTTGGGCGTGGCTGTGCCCGCGCCCTATTTTTGGCACACGGAGGCCCCTCGCAAAGTCTCACCCCATTCCGAGTCCTGTGGACTAACTTGGCCAGCCCCAACCCCCAAGGCTATAGCCCACCCGTTTTTTTGGCCTTTTTCCGGCGGACGAACTTGGGGACCCGACCTTCGGGCACTTATTTTTGGGCGCGGCTATGCCCGCGGCCTATTTTTGGCACACGGAGGCCCCTCGCAAAGTCTCGACCCATTCCCAGTCCGGCGGACGAACTTGGCCAGCCCCAACCCCCAAGGCTATAGCCCACCCATTTTTTTTGCCTTTTTCCGGCGGACGATTTTGGGGACCCGACCTTCGGGGGCTTATTTTTGGGCGCGGCTGTGCGCGCATCCTATTTTTGGCACACAGAGGCCCCTCGCAAAGTCTCGCCCCATTCCGAGTCCGGCGGACGAACTTTGCCAGCCCCACCCCCCAAGGCTATAGCCCACCCGTTTTTTTGGCCTTTTTCCGCTGGGGGGTTTTGGCGCCCCTGTTAACATAAATATGTTAATAATATTGATTTTGATGATAACAAATTTTAAATATATTTTGATAAACATATTGGAGCTATTCCTTAATAAACGAAAGCCTTGATAATCATTCCATTCATGATTTCATAAAAGATGGACCTTCAAATCCAAAAATGATTCTCTGTAAAATCTGTTTTAAAGTGTGATTCTGGAAATAAACGGTAAACCGTTTTCCTTCAAACGGTTAACCGATTAATGCCAGAAAGCAACATATTTCCTAAACCTCTAACCGTTTATGAAAAACGGAAAACACAAAAGATGAGAAGGTTACTGGTACTTAACGGTGAACCGTTTATTTAAACGGTTAACCGATTAACACCAGAGAGCAACATATTGTCTAAGCTCTAACCGTTTATGAAAAACGGAAAACACAAAAGATGGGAAGGCTACTGGAACTTAACGGTGAACCGTTTATTTTAAACGGTTAACCGATAACGTCCAGAATTGAAGGTTGTCCTCCTCTGGCACTGATTAACAAAAACTTGATAAGGCTAAATTGTTTTTCTCTCACACAATATTTAAGATTACAAATCAATGCCCAATGTGTGAATAGATGAAGAGAGAATGTATTTTAAAGCTCTATGAAGATTGTATTCTCGGATCACAACACTACCACAAATCAGTGGTAGTGTTGTGATCAACCCTCTTTGAATTTGAATAAGCTTATTTATATCTGGAGCTGAAAATCTAGCCATTACAAACTGTCGGACAGAAAACGGCTCACCGTTAACCCTAAACGGTTAACCGTTTCGGTTGGTCAAAGTTTCCGTTGGGCCAGATTTCAAATAAATGGTTTGCCGTTTAGGATTACCCTTTCGCCGTTAACTTCCAGAGACCTGCAAGATGAGCATCAGTTATCCGTTTACATTAAACGGTTAAGGATTTGCATGAAGTGACTTCTCTGGATATTATCGGTTAACCGTTTGTAATAAACGGTTCGCCGTTTGTCTCCAGTAACCTACAAAACAATTTAGCCTTATCAAGTTTTTGTTAATCAGTGCCAGAGGAGGACAACCTTCAATTCTGGACGTTATCGGTTAACCGTTTAAAATAAACGGTTCACCGTTAAGTTCCAGTAGCCTTCCCATCTTTTGTGTTTTTCGTTTTTCATAAATGGTTAGAGCTTAGACAATATGTTGCTCTCTGCTGTTAATCGATTAACCGTTTAAATAAACGGTTCACCGTTAAGTTCCAGTAACCTTCTCATCTTTTGTGTTTTCCGTTTTTCATAAACGGTTAGAAGTTTAGGAAATATGTTGCTTTCTGGCATTAACCGGTTAACCGTTTGAAGGAAAACGGTTTACCGTTTATTTCCAGAATCACACTTTAAAATAGATTTTACAGAGAATCATTTTTGAATTTGAAGGTCCATCTTTTATGAAACAATGAATGGAATGATCATCAAGGCTTTCGTTTATTAAGGAATAGCTCCAATATTTTTATCAAAATATATTTAAAATTTGTTATCATCAAAATCAATATTATTAACATATTTATGTTAACAATCTCCCCCTTTTTGATGATGACAAATTCTAATCAATGTTTAGCTCCCCCTTAATATGTGCTCCCCCTAAATGTATGGCCAAATTGAGAAATGTTCAATAAAAGGATTTTTGCTCAAGAAAGCATTATTTATTTATTTATAATTTTTTTAAAAAAAATTCTTAAATCTCCCCATTTTAAATCCATCTTAAAAACCATAATTGTCTCCCCCTCTATCATCAAAAAGAAAAGAGAGAATAAGAAAAACGCAAATCCATTAAAGAAGTTGCCCGGTTTTGGCGAGCGAAAATTTTGGCAGAGTTTCCCCTTAAAAATGATCAAAACCACTAATACAAAATGAGATAAAACACTTCCAAAAATAGATTAACACCAACTTCTTCTTTCAACAAGCCAACAACTCCATGAACAAAACAAACCAACACTCCAATATCCACAAATAAACCAATACTGCAATGACCAACAATCAGCAATCATCAATCATCAATCATCTAATCATCAACAACATCACAAACATATGCATCAAAATCCATAAAAGAAATATAAAAATGCTAACAACCAAAATGTAAAATGTATGTGCGAAAACAGAACTCAGAAACTACGGAGGTGGAGAAGATATGCTCCCCGGATCATAGCCGAAATAGCGGAGAAGAGTCTGCTGTCCAGCGATAAGCTCAAGCTGCTGATCAATGCTCTGCTGCTGGAAGGTCTGAAAGTCAGAGCGGAGCTGCTGGTGGTCACGGGAAATAGTATCCAACCGATCAAGAATCAGCCATCTCGGCGCTCAGAAATCCATTGAACATCGGTGAATCAGCCGTGCCAGCTGCGTCTGCAGCAGGGGCTGAAGCTGGAGGCTGAGGCGGCATAGAGGCAGATGGCTGCTCGGGAACAGCAGAAGGCTCAGGAGCAGGAGGCGGCTCGGAAAAGGAGGGAATGTCAGCATCCATCGCACGCTCCTCAGGGTCAGAGTCAGCTGGAGGCCGAGGGACAAAATGGCGACGCGGAGGATGAGGAAGAGCTCCTAATCTAAAGTCAGGAAGCTGATCGGGAGGATATATATCATTGAGCATCCGATCGTCCTCTGGAGCAATCAAGGTATCCCGGTTTTTGGAGTTGCTTGTCTTTATCCACTGTCCATTCTTCCTAGAGAAACCGATACTAGTCATGGCCTCGGGACCTATCCGTCTTGTCTCCATATGACCAGTATCAAGAAGAGGCACCTCAAAGCGTCGCAGTATTTTAGTGATGATACTGCCATAAGGAAGCAAGCGGTGATTGGCCGCGGGAGTACTCAACATGTGTCGCACAATAATATACCCGAGGTTAATGGGACGGTCTGTAAGAAGGCTATCTAATAGGGCAGCGTCCAACCTCGTAACCTCATCCGAGTGACCCTTCCTAGGTGTCACTATGTGCTGTAAAATAGTGTGAAGAATACGAACTTGGAGAGGTAAAAGTTGAGACCGAAACGGAAGCAAACAAATCTCATCCGATAAGTCTCGACGACGACATATATTACGGACGCCATGAGTATGAGAAAAACTGTCAAAGGAGAGGACTTTCCTAGAGGTGTAAATATCAAGCCCCTCACAAGAGATACCAAGAAAGTCAGCTAAGTCGGCATCATCAAATTCTATTGGCACACGGCCGACTTGAGTAACTATCCTATTTGGGCGAGTATCGGAGATTTCCATGTTGGAGTAAAAGACTCGCACTAAATTTGGATAAACCCGGTCATCGAGGTCAATGGCAGCCTCCCATGGCTGAAGCATATCCCTAATGCTTCTACCACATACAACTAAGTTGCGGAAATCATCAATATCAACAAAGAAGGAGTCAAGTACCTTTCGACCGATGAATCGCTCTTCGAACCGCTTGGCCAAGGAAGGTGTGGGAAGTGAATCCTTGCAAATTCAGAGACTTCCCGAGGTGGTATGGGATTCCTTGGAGGCACAAATTTACGTCTGGGATTTCTCCGAGAAGATTCAGCCATGGAAAATGCAGGAGAGAAGAAAATGAATTGATGATTATCTTATGGATGAATAGGGGATGTGAGTTGGGTGCACAATTTGATTGAAGAAGGGGAGGAATCGGATTAAAAATGAAGAAACCCGACCCGCGGCAGTTAGGGTTTCGATTTGGGATTTTTGAATTTTGGGCTAGATTTGATGTTTTGAATCGGTGAAAAAGTTCTAAAGGTGATAATAAATGATGTTGAAGGTTTGATTTGGCTAGAAAAGCAAGAAAAATGAGGATTTGAGGATAGAGAAACCTTCGGCTGCGCAACAATGGCTGAAACGGTGAAGGGGTAACTGGAGAAGAAGAAGAAAACCTTTGAACAGTTTTATACTCGCGAAACGGTTAACCGTTTATTTAAACGGTTAAAGGGTAACTTTCAAAGACAAAGGAATAGGTAACGGTGAAGGCTTAAACGCTTAACGGCTAAGGAGTAACTGTTAGAGGACTCTCTATTGAAAAACGGTTCACCGATTATAGCAAACGGTGAAAGAGTAAACGAACAGACACATACTCTCGTTTCTGGAATTAAACGGTGATCCGTTTATAGGAAACGACTAACCGTTTATTTTATCTGTAATCTCGCACATTTGATTTAATTTTTGGCCAGCAAATAATATATTCCAAGATCATTTAATTGATCTGAAAATATTTTATGAGCCATTTTAATGCATGATTCATGAACATGTTTTCAACCAATTAATTCATATAATCAAGAGTTATCAAGGCAAATTCATCATTTGACAATCAAGCTCAAGCATTTCATAAATAATAGTCAATCAATTCAGTACACTCAATAGCATGAATAGAGACGTTAATGCGAAAATTTCATCATCCCAAGTTCATGCCGAATTTTTGAAAATTTTTCTTCGCAAAGCGGTTTTGTGAAAATATCGGTAAGTTGTTTTTCCGTGGAAATAAACTCTAATGCAATATCTCCCTTTTGAACATGATCTCTCAAGAAATGATGTCTTATTTCTATATGCTTGGTTCGAGAGTGTTGAATGGGATTCTTTGAAAGGTTTATAGCACTAGTATTATCACACTTAATAGGAATTTGTTTAAGATTAATGCCATAATCTCTAAGTGTTTGTTTCATCCAAAGTGCTTGTGCACAACAACTTCCGGCAGCTATATATTCAGCCTCAGTAGTTGAAAGTGCAACAGAATTTTGTTTCTTGCTAAACCATGAAACAAGAGAGTGTCCTAGAATATAGCAAGTTCCACTAGTGCTCTTCCTATCCACTTTATAACCGGCAAAGTCCGCATCCGAAAAACATGTTAAATCTATATGAGTTCCCCTAGGATACCAAAGGCCAATATCTATGGTTCCACTCAAATAACGGAAAATTCTTTTAACAGCGAGCAAATGAGATTCCTTGGGACATGACTGAAATCTTGCACACAAACATACACTAAACATGATATCGGGTCTACTTGCAGTCAAATAAAGTAGGGATCCGATCATACCTCGATACATTTTGATATCCACTTCTTTACCTTTTTCATCTTTGTCCAGCTTGGTTGTTGTGCTCATTGGTGTATTCTTGGTCTTTGAATCATCAATGCCGAATCGTTTGAGTAGATCCTTTACGTACTTGGCTTGATTTATGAAAATTCCTTCCTCATTTTGTTTGATTTGAAGTCCAAGGAAGTACTTCAACTCTCCCATCATACTCATCTCAAATTCTTTGCACATACACGATGAAAATTCTTTACACAACAACTCATTAGTAGAACCAAAAATTATATCATCAACATAAATTTGAACAATAAGTATGTCTTGATTCTTATGCTTAACAAATAGAGTAGTATCTGCTTTACCCATAGAAAAATCATTTTCTAGCAAGAAATTTTTAAGTCTATCATACCATGCTCTAGGTGCTTGTTTTAATCCATACAAGACTTTAAGCAACTTATAAACATGATTTGGAAATTTTTCATTTTCAAAACCAGGAGGTTGTTTCACATAAACTTCCTCCATAATATATCCATTTAAGAAAGCACTCTTGACATCCATTTGATATAAAATAAAATCCTTATGACATGCATAAGCTAACAACATCCTAATGGATTCTAATCTAGCAACGGGTGCAAAAGTTTCATCAAAATCAATTCCTTCTTCTTGGTTGTAACCTTGAGCCACTAACCTAGCTTTATTTCTTACAACCACACCAGATTCATCCATCTTATTTCTAAATATCCATTTAGTACCTATGACGGATTGATGTTCCGGTTTGGGAACTAATTCCCACACATTGTTTCTTTCAAATTGATTTAACTCCTCTTGCATTGCCATAATCCAAGATTCATCATTTTCCGCATCCTCAAAGGATTTTGGTTCAATTTGAGAAATGAATGCATTATGCTCACAAGTATTTCTAAGTGATGATCTAGTTGTAATACCTCGTGAGGGATCTCCTAAAATTACATCTTTAGGGTGAGAAGAGACATACCTCCACTCCTTGGGGAGTGTTTGAGAAGTACCTTCATTTTGCTCCACATTTGGTTCCTCATGATGTTCCTCTTGAATTCCATGTGGTGCGTCTTCTTGGTTGCCATTTGATGCTTCTTCTTGTTGTTGTTCTTCTGCATTATCATCAACAACGACTTTCTCCGTAGAGGAAGGGTTAGACTCATCAAATGTGACATGCATAGATTCTTCCACAACTAAAGTTCTTTTGTTATAGACTCTATAGGCTTTGCTTGAATTTGAATAACCAAGAAAAATACCAACATCAGATTTTGGATCGAATTTACCAAGATTATGTTTTGTGTTCAAGACAAAACATTTGCATCCAAAAACTTTAAAATAGCCAATGTTGGGCTTTCTATCTTTCCAAAGCTCATATGGAGTTTTATTAAGATTAGGTCTAATCAACACTCGATTTAAGACATAACAAGCGGTGTTGATGGCTTCGGCCCAAAAATATTTTGGTAATGCATTTTCATTTAACATGGTCCTAGCCATTTCTTGAATAGACCTATTCTTTCTCTCAACAACTCCATTTTGTTGTGGAGTTCTAGGTGATGAAAATTGATGCTCAATGCCTAGATTATTGCAAAAAATCTCAAATGCATGATTTTCAAATTCTCCTCCATGATCACTCCTAATGCATACAATACCATGCCCTTTTTCATTTTGTAATTTCTTACAAAACACTTTAAAAGCATCAAGAGCATCATCCTTATTGGCGCCCCGGCCTTCGGGCGGTTATTTTAGGGCCCGGCTGTGCCCGCGGCCTATTTTTGGCACGCGGAGGCCACTCGCAAAGTCTCACACCATTCCGAGTCCGGCGGACGAAGTTGGGCAGCCCCTCCCCCCAAGGCTATAGCCCACCCGTTTTTTGGCCGTTTTTCCGCTGGAGGGTTTGGGCGCGCCGACCTTCGGTGGGTTATTTTTGGGCGCGGCTGTGCCCGCGGCCTATTTTTGGCACGCGGAGGCCGCTCGCAAAGTCTCACACCATTCCGAGTCCGGCGGACGAAGTGGGCCAGCCCCTCCCCCCAAGGCTATAGCCCACCCGTTTTTTGGCCATTTTTCCGCTGGGAGGTTTGGGCGCGCCGACCTTCGGTGGGTTATTTTTGGGAGCGGCTGTGCCCGCGCCCTATTTTTGGCACGCGGAGGCCGCTCGCAAAGTCTCGCCCCATTCCGAGTCCGGCGGACGAAGTGGGCCAGCCCCTCCCCCCAAGGATATAGCCCACCCGTTTTTTGGCCATTTTTCCGCGGGGGGGTTTGGGCGCGCCGACCTTCGGGGGGTTATATTTGGGCGCGGTTGTTTCTGCGGCCTATTTTTGGCACACAGAGGCCGCTCACATAGTCTCGCCCCGTTCCGAGTCCGGCAGTCGAAGTTGGCCTGCCCCACCCCCCAAGGCTATAGCCCACCCGTTTTTGTGGCCTTTTTCCGCTGGACGAACCTGCGTCCCGGCCTTTGGGCGGTTATTTTTTGGGCGCCGCTGTGCCCGCGGCCTATGTTTGGCACACGGAGGCCCCTCCCAAAGTCTCGCGCCATTCCGAGTCCGGCGAACGAAGTGGGCCAGCCCCACCCCACAAGGCTATAGCCCACCCGTTTTTGTGGCCTTTTTCCGCTGGACGAACTTGACGCCCCGCCCTTCGGGCGGTTATTTTTGGGCACGGTTGTGCCCGCAGCCTATTTTTGGCAAACGGAGGGCCCTCGCAAAGTCTCGAGCCATTCCGAGTCCGGCGGAAGAAGTTGGCCAGCCCGACCCCCTAAGGCTATAGCCCACCCGTTTTTGTGGCCTTTTTCCGTTGGACGAACCTGGAGCCCTGGCCTTTGGGCGGTTATTTTTGGGCGCGGCTGTGCCCGCGGCCTATTTTTGGCACACGGAGGCCCCTCACAAAGTCTCACGCCATTCCGAGTCCGGCGGACGAAGTGGGCCAGCCCCACTCCCCAAGACTATAGCCCACCCGTTTTTGTGGCCTTTTTCCGCTGGACGAACTTGGCGCCCCGCCCTTCGGGCGGTTATTTTTGGGCACGGTTGTGCCCGTGGCCTATTTTTGGCACACGGAGGGCCCTCGCAAAGTCTCGCGCCATTCCGAGTCCGGCGGACGAAGTTGGCCAGGCCCACCCCCCAAGGCTATAGCCCACCCGTTTTTGTGGCCTTTTTCCGCTGGACGAACTTGGCGCCCCGCCCTTCGGGGGGTTATTTTTGGGCACGGTTGTGCCCGCGGCCTATTTTTGGCACACGGAGGGCCCTCGCAAAGTCTCGCGCCATTCCGAGTCCGGCGGACGAAGTTGGCCAGCCCCACCCCCCAAGGCTATAGCCCACCGTTTTTGTGGCCTTTTCCGTTGGACGAACCTGGAGCCCCACGGCCTTTGGGCGGTTATTTTTTGGCGCGGCTGTGCCCGCGGCCTAGTTTTGGCACACGGAGTCCCCTCACAAAGTCTCACGCCATTCCGAGTCCGGCGGACGAAGTGGGCCAGCCCCACCCCCCAAGGCTATAGCCCACCGCTTTTGTGGCCTTTTTCCATTTGGACGAACTTGGCGTCCCGGCCTTTGGGCGGTTATTTTTGGCGCGGCTGTGCCCATGGCCTATTTTTGGCACACGGAGGCCCCTCACAAAGTCTCACGCCATTCCGAGTCCGCGGACGAAGTGGGCCAGCCCCACTCCCCAAGGCTATAGCCCACCCGTTTTTGTGGCCTTTTTCCATTTGGGACGAACTTGGCGCCCCGCCCTTCGGGCGGTTATTTTTGGGCACGGTTGTGCCCTTTGGCCTATTTTTGGCACACGGAGGGCCCTCGCAAAGTCTCGCGCCATTCCGAGTCCAAGTGGACCAGTTGGCCAGCCCCACCCCCCAAGGCTATAGCCCACCCGTTTTTGTGTCCTTTTTCCGCTGGACGAACGTGGCGCCCCGGCCTTTGGGCTGGTATTTTTGGGCGCGGCTGTGGCCGGGGCCTATTTTTGGGACACCGACTGCCCTCGTAAATTCTCGCGCCATTCCGAGTCCGGCGGACGATGTTGCCCAGCCCCACCCCCCATGGCTATAGCCCACCCGTTTTTGTGGCCTTTTTCCGCTGGACGAACTTGGCGCCCCGCCCTTCGGGCGGTTATTTGTGGGCACGGCTGTGTCCGGGGCTTATTTTTGGCACACAGAGGCGCCTCGCAAAGTCTCGCGCCATTCCGAGTCCGGCGGACGAAGTTGGCCAGCCCCACCCCCCAAGGCTATAGCCCACCCGTTTTTGTGGCCTTTTTCCGCTGGACGAACTTGGCGCCCCGTCCTTTGGGCGGTTATTTTTGGGCGCGCCTGTGCCCGCGGCCTATTTTTGGCACACGGAGGGCCCTCGCAAAGTCTCGCGTCATTCCGAGTCCGGCGTACAAAGTTGGCCAGCCCCACCCCCCAAGGCTACAGCCCACCCGTTTTTGTGGCCTTTTTCCGCTGGACGAACTTGGCGCCCCGGCCTTCGGGCGGTTATTTTTGGGCGCGGCTGTGCGCGCGGCCTATTTTTGGCACACGGAAGCCCCTCGCAAAGTCTCGCGCAATTCCGAGTCCGGCGGAATAAGTTGGCCAGCCCCACTTCCTGAGGCTATAGCCCACCCGTTTTTGTGGCCTTTTTCCGCTGGACGAACTTCGCGTCTCGGCATACGGGTGGTTATTTTATGGCGCGGCTGTGCCCGCGGCCTATTTTTTGAACACGGAGGGCCCTCGCAAACTCTCGCGCCATTCCGAGACCGGCGGGACAGTTGTCCAGCCCCCCAAGGTCAGCCCTCCGTTTTTGTGGTCTTTTTACGCTGGACGAACTTGCCGACCCGCCTTTCGGGCGGTTATTTTCGGGCAGCTATTTTTGGGCGCGGCAGTGCCCGCGGCCGATTTTTGGCACACGGAGGGCCCTCGCAAAGTCTCGCGCCATTCCGAGTCCGGCGGACGAAGTTGGCCAGCCCCACCCCCCAAGGCTATAGCCCACCCGTTTTTGTGGCCTTTTTCCGCTGGACGAACTTGGCGCGCCGACCTTCGGGGGGTTATTTTTGGGCACGGTTGTGCCCGCGGCCTATTTTTGGCACACGGAGGGCCCTCGCAAAGTCTCGCGCCATTCCGAGTCCGGCGGACGAAGTTGGCCAGCCCCACCCCCCAAGGCTATAGCCCACCCGTTTTTGTGGCCTTTTTCCGTTGGACGAACCTGGAGCCCTGGCCTTTGGGCGGTTATTTTTGGGCGCGGCTGTGCCCGCGGCCTATTTTTGGCACACGGAGGCCCCTCACAAAGTCTCACGCCATTCCGAGTCCGGCGGACGAAGTGGGCCAGCCCCACTCCCCAAGGCTATAGCCCACCCGTTTTTGTGGCCTTTTTCCGCTGGACGAACTTGGCGTCCCGGCCTTTGGGCGGTTATTTTTGGGCGCGGCTGTGCCCGCGGCCTATTTTTGGCACACGGAGGGCCCTCGCAAAGTCTCGCGCCATTCCGAGTCTGGCGGACGAAGTTGGCCAGCCCCACCCCCCAAGGCTATAGCCCACCCGTTTTTGTGGCCTTTTTCCGTTGGACGAACCTGGAGCCCTGGCCTTTGGGCGGTTATTTTTGGGCGCGGCTGTGCCCGCGGCCTATTTTTGGCACACGGAGGCCCCTCACAAAGTCTCACGCCATTCCGAGTCCGGCGGACGAAGTGGGCCAGCCCCACTCCCCAAGGCTATAGCCCACCCGTTTTTGTGGCCTTTTTCCGCTGGACGAACTTGGCGTCCCGGCCTTTGGGCGGTTATTTTTGGGCGCGGCTGTGCCCGCGGCCTATTTTTGGCACACGGAGGCCCCTCACAAAGTCTCACGCCATTCCGAGTCCGGCGGACGAAGTGGGCCAGCCCCACTCCCCAAGGCTATAGCCCACCCGTTTTTGTGGCCTTTTTCCGCTGGACGAACTTGGCGCCCCGCCCTTCGGGCGGTTATTTTTGGGCACGGTTGTGCCCGCGGCCTATTTTTGGCACACGGAGGGCCCTCGCAAAGTCTCGCGCCATTCCGAGTCCGGCGGACGAAGTTGGCCAGCCCCACCCCCCAAGGCTATAGCCCACCCGTTTTTGTATCCTTTTTCCGCTGGACGAACCTGGCGCCCCGGCCTTTGGGCTGTTATTTTTGGGCGCGGCTGTGCCCGCGGCCTATTTTTGGTACACGGACTGCCCTCGTAAATTCTCGCGCCATTCCGAGTCCGGCGGACGATGTTGCCCAGCCCCACCCCCCATGGCTATAGCCCACCCGTTTTTGTGGCCTTTTTCCGCTGGACGAACTTGGCGCCCCGCCCTTCGGGCGGTTATTTGTGGGCACGGCTGTGTCCGGGGCTTATTTTTGGCACACAGAGGCGCCTCGCAAAGTCTCGCGCCATTCCGAGTCCGGCGGACGAAGTTGGCCAGCCCCACCCCCCAAGGCTATAGCCCACCCGTTTTTGTGGCCTTTTTCCGCTGGACGAACTTGGCGCCCCGTCCTTTGGGCGGTTATTTTTGGGCGCGCCTGTGCCCGCGGCCTATTTTTGGCACACGGAGGGCCGTCGCAAAGTCTCGCGTCATTCCGAGTCCGGCGTACAAAGTTGGCCAGCCCCACCCCCCAAGGCTACAGCCCACCCGTTTTTGTGGCCTTTTTCCGCTGGACGAACTTGGCGCCCCGGCCTTCGGGCGGTTATTTTTGGGCGCGGCTGTGCGCGCGGCCTATTTTTGGCACACGGAAGCCCCTCGCAAAGTCTCGCGCAATTCCGAGTCCGGCGGAATAAGTTGGCCAGCCCCACCCCCCAAGGCTATAGCCCACCCGTTTTTGTGGCCTTTTTCCGCTGGACGAACTTCGCGTCTCGGCCTTCGGGTGGTTATTTTTGGGCGCGGCTGTGCCCGCGGCCTATTTTTGGAACACGGAGGGCCCTCGCAAACTCTCGCGCCATTCCGAGTCCGGCGGACGAAGTTGTCCAGCCCCCCCCCCCCAAGGCTGTAGCCCTCCCGTTTTTGTGGTCTTTTTACGCTGGACGAACTTGCCGACCCGCCTTTCGGGCGGTTATTTTCGGGCAGCTATTTTTGGGCGCGGCAGTGCCCGCGGCCGATTTTTGGCACACGGAGGCCCCTCGCAAAGTCTCGCGCCATTCCGAGTCCGGCGGACGAAGTTGGCCAGCCCCACCCCCGAAGTCTATAGCCCACCCGTTTTTGTGGCCTTTTTCCGCTGGACGAACTTGTCGCCCCGCCCTTCGGGTGGTTATTTTTGGGCACGGCTGTGCCCGCGGCCTATTTTTGGCACACGGAGGGCCCTCGCAAAGTCTCACGCCATTCCGAGTCCGGCGGACGAAGTTGGCGAGCCCCACCCCCCAAGGCTATAGCCCACCCGTTTTTGTGGCCGTTTTCCGCTGGACGAACTTGGCGCCCCGGCCTTCGGGCGGTTATTTTTTGGCGCGGCTGTGCCCGCGGCCTATTTTTGGCACACGGAGGGCCCTCGCAAAGTCTCTCGCCATTCCGAGTCCGGCGGACGAAGTGGGCCAGCCCCACTCCCCAAGGCTATAGCCCACCCGTTTTTGTGGCCTTTTTCCGCTGGACGAACTTGGCGTCCCGGCCTTTGGGCGGTTATTTTTGGGCGCGGCTGTGCCTGCGGCCTATTTTTGGCACACGGAGGCCCCTCACAAAGTCTCACGCCATTCCGAGTCCGGCGGACGAAGTGGGCCAGCCCCACTCCCCAAGGCTATAGCCCACCCGTTTTTGTGGCCTTTTTCCGCTGGACGAACTTGGCGCCCTGCCCTTCGGGCGGTTATTTTTGGGCACGGTTGTGCCCGCGGCCTATTTTTGGCACACGGAGGGCCCTCGCAAAGTCTCGCGCAATTCCGAGTCCGGCGGAATAAGTTGGCCAGCCCCACCCCCCAAGGCTATAGCCCACCCGTTTTTGTGGCCTTTTTCCGCTGGACGAACTTCGCGTCTCGGCCTTCGGGTGGTTATTTTTGGGCGCGGCTGTGCCCGCGGCCTATTTTTGGAACACGGAGGGCCCTCGCAAACTCTCGCACCATTCCGAGTCCGGCGGACGAAGTTGTCCAGCCCCCCCCCCCCCCCCAAGGCTGTAGCCCTCCCGTTTTTGTGGTCTTTTTACGCTGGACGAACTTGCCGACCCGCCTTTCGGGCGGTTATTTTCGGGCAGCTATTTTTGGGCGCGGCAGTGCCCGCGGCCTATTTTTGGCACACGGAGGGCCCTCGCAAAGTCTCGCGCCATTCCGAGTCCGGCGGACGAAGTTGGCCAGCCCCACCTCCCAAAGCTATAGCCCACCCGTTTTTGTGGCCTTTTTCCGCTGGACGAACTTGGCGCCCCGGCCTTCGGGCGGTTATTTTTGGGCACGGCTGTGTCCGGGGCTTATTTTTGGCACACAGAGGCGCCTCGCAAAGTCTCGCGCCATTCCGAGTCCGGCGGTCGAAGTTGGCCAGCCCCACCCCCCAAGGCTATAGCCCACCCGTTTTTGTGGCCTTTTTCCGCAGGACAAACTTGGCGCACCGGCCTTCGGGTGGGTATTTTTGGGCGCGGCTGTGCCCGCGGCCTATTTTTGACGTATGGAGGCGCCTCGCAAAGTCTCGCGCCATTCCGAGTCCGGCGGACGAAGTTGGCCAACCCCACCCTCAAGGCTATGGCCCACCCGTTTTTGTGGCCTTTTTCCGCTGTACGAACTTGGCGCCCCGGCCTTCAGGCAGTTATTTTAGGGCGCGGCTGATCCCACGGCCTATACTTTGGCACACGGACTGCCCTCGCAAAGTCTCGCGCCCTTCCGAGTCCAGGCCGGACGAAGTTGGCCATCCCCACCCCTAAGGCTATAGCCCACCGTTTTGTGGCCTTTTTCCGCTGGACGAACTACGCGCCCGCCTTCGGGCGGTTATTTTAGGCGCCGCTGTGCTCATGGCCTAGTTTTGGCACACGGAGGGCCCTCGCAAAGTCTCGCGTCATTCCGAGTCCGGCGGACCAAGTTGGCCAGCCCCACCCCCCAAGGCTATAGCCCACCCGTTTTTGTGGCCTTTTTCCGCTGGACGAACTTGGCGTCCCGGCCTTCGGGGGGTTATTTTTTGGGCGCCGCTGTGCCCGCGGCCTATGTTTGGCACACGGAGGCCCCTCCCAAAGTCTCGCGCCATTCCGAGTCCGGCGTACGAAGTGGGCCAGCCCCACCCCACAAGGCTATAGCCCACCCGTTTTTGTGGCCTTTTTCCGCTGGACGAACTTGACGCCCCGCCCTTCGGGCGGTTATTTTTGGGCACGGTTGTGCCCGCAGCCTATTTTTGGCAAACGGAGGGCCCTCGCAAAGTCTCGAGCCATTCCGAGTCCGCGGAAGAAGTTGGCCAGCCCGACTTCTAAGGGTATAGCCCACCGTTTTTGTGGCCTTTTCCGTTGGACGAACCTGGAGCCACGGCCTTTGGGCGGTTATTTTTGGCGCGGCTGTGCCCGCGGCCTATTTTTGGCACACGGAGGCCCTCACAAAGTCTCACGCCATTCCGAGTCCGCGGACGAAGTGGGCCAGCCCCACTCCCCAAGGCTATAGCCCACCGTTTTTGTGGCCTTTTTCCACTGGACGAACTTGCGCTTCGCCGCCCTTGGGCGGTTATTTTTGGGCACGGTTTTGCCCGAGGCCTATTTTTGGCACACGGAGGGCCCTCGCAAAGTCTCGCGCCATTCCGAGTCCGGCGGACGAAGTTGGTGTGCCCACCCCCAAGGCTATAGCCCACCTTTTTTGTGGCCTTTTTCCGCTGGACGAACTTGGCGCCCGCCCTTCGGGCGGTTATTTTTGGCCGCGGCTCTGCCCGCGGCCTATTTTTGGCACACGTAGGCCCCTCGCAAAGTCTTGCGCCATTCCTAGTCCGGCGGACGAAGTTGGCCAGCCCCACCCCCCAAGCCTATAGCCCACCCGTTTTTGTGGCCTTTTTCCGCTGGACGAAGATGGCGCACCGGCCTTCGGGCGGTTATATTTTGCCGCGGCTGTACCCGCGGCCTATTTTTTCACACGGAGGGCCCTCGCAAAGTCTCGCGCCATTCCGAGTCCGGCGGACGAAGTGGGCCAGCCCCACCCCCCAAGGCTATAGCCCACCCGTTTTTGTGGCCTTTTTCCGCTGGACGAACTTGGCGCCCCGGCCTTTGGGCGGTTATTTTTGGGCGCGGCTGTGCCCGCGGCCTATTTTTGGCACACGGAGGCCCCTCACAAAGTCTCACGCCATTCCGAGTCCGGCGGACGAAGTGGGCCAGCCCCACCCCCCAAGGCTATAGCCCACCCGTTTTTGTGGCCTATTTCCGCTGGCGAACTTGGCGCCCCGGCCTTCGGGCGGTTATTTTTTAGCGCGGCTGTGCCCGCGGCCTATTTTTGGCACACGGAGGGCCCTCGCAAAGTCTCGTGCCATTCCGAGTCCGGGGCGGACGAAGTTGGCCAGCCCCACCCCCAAGGCTATAGCCCACCCGTTTTGTATCCTTTTTCATTTGGACGAACCTGGCGCCCCGGCCTTTGGGCTGTTATTTTTGGGCGCGGCTGTGCCCGCGGCCTATTTTTGGTACACGGACTGCCCTCGTAAATTCTCGCGCCATTCCGAGTCCGGCGGACGATGTTGCCCAGCCCCACCCCCCATGGCTATAGCCCACCCGTTTTTGTGGCCTTTTTCCGCTGGACGAACTTGGCGCCCCGCCCTTCGGGCGGTTATTTGTGGGCACGGCTGTGTCCGGGGCTTATTTTTGGCACACAGAGGCGCCTCGCAAAGTCTCGCGCCATTCCGAGTCCGGCGGACGAAGTTGGCCAGCCCCACCCCCCAAGGCTATAGCCCACCCGTTTTTGTGGCCTTTTTCCGCTGGACGAACTTGGCGCCCCGTACTTTGGGCGGTTATTTTTGGGCGCGCCTGTGCCCGCGGCCTATTTTTGGCACACGGAGGGCCCTCGCAAAGTCTCGCGTCATTCCGAGTCCGGCGTACAAAGTTGGCCAGCCCCACCCCCCAAGGCTACAGCCCACCCGTTTTTGTGGCCTTTTTCCGCTGGACGAACTTGGCGCCCCGCCCTTCGGGGGGTTATTTTTGGGCACGGTTGTGCCCGCGGCCTATTTTTGGCACACGGAGGGCCCTCGCAAAGTCTCGCGCCATTCCGAGTCCGGCGGACGAAGTTGGCCAGCCCCACCCCCCAAGGCTATAGCCCACCCGTTTTTGTGGCCTTTTTCCGTTGGACGAACCTGGAGCCCTGGCCTTTGGGCGGTTATTTTTGGGCGCGGCTGTGCCCGCGGCCTATTTTTGGCACACGGAGGCCCCTCACAAAGTCTCACGCCATTCCGAGTCCGGCGGACGAAGTGGGCCAGCCCCACTCCCCAAGGCTATAGCCCACCCGTTTTTGTGGCCTTTTTCCGCTGGACGAACTTGGCGTCCCGGCCTTTGGGCGGTTATTTTTGGGCGCGGCTGTGCCCGCGGCCTATTTTTGGCACACGGAGGCCCCTCACAAAGTCTCACGCCATTCCGAGTCCGGCGGACGAAGTGGGCCAGCCCCACCCCCCAAGGCTATAGCCCACCCGTTTTTGTGGCCTTTTTCCGCTGGACGAACTTGGCGCCCCGCCCTTCGGGCGGTTATTTTTGGGCACGGTTGTGCCCGCGGCCTATTTTTGGCACACGGAGGGCCCTCGCAAAGTCTCGCGCCATTCCGAGTCCGGCGGACGAAGTTGGCCAGCCCCACCCCCCAAGGCTATAGCCCACCCGTTTTTGTGGCCTTTTTCCGTTGGACGAACCTGGAGCCCTGGCCTTTGGGCGGTTATTTTTGGGCGCGGCTGTGCCCGCGGCCTATTTTTGGCACACGGAGGCCCCTCGCAAAGTCTCTCGCCATTCCGAGTCCGGCGGACGAAGTTGGCCATCCCCACTCCGCGAGGCTGTAGCCCACCCGTTTTTGGGGCCTTTTCCGGTGGACGAACATGGCGTCCCGGCCTTTGGCGGTTATTTTTGGGCGCGGCTGTGCCCGCGGCCTATTTTTGGCACACGGAGGCCCCTCACAAAGTCTCACGCCATTCCGAGTCCGGCGGACGAAGTGGGCCAGCCCCACTCCCCAAGGCTATAGCCCACCCGTTTTTGTGGCCTTTTTCCGCTGGACGAACTTGGCGCCCCGCCCTTCGGGCGGTTATTTTTGGGCACGGTTGTGCCCGCGGCCTATTTTTGGCACACGGAGGGCCCTCGCAAAGTCTCGCGCCATTCCGAGTCCGGCGGACGAAGTTGGCCAGCCCCACCCCCCAAGGCTATAGCCCACCCGTTTTTGTATCCTTTTTCCGCTGGACGAACCTGGCGCCCCGGCCTTTGGGCTGTTATTTTTGGGCGCGGCTGTGCCCGCGGCCTATTTTTGGTACACGGACTGCCCTCGTAAATTCTCGCGCCATTCCGAGTCCGGCGGACGATGTTGCCCAGCCCCACCCCCCATGGCTATAGCCCACCCGTTTTTGTGGCCTTTTTCCGCTGGACGAACTTGGCGCCCCGCCCTTCGGGCTTTTATTTTTGGGCACGGCTGTGTCCGGGGCTTATTTTTGGCACACAGAGGCGCCTCGCAAAGTCTCGCGCCATTCCGAGTCCGGCGGACGAAGTTGGCCAGCCCCACCCCCCAAGGCTATAGCCCACCCGTTTTTGTGGCCTTTTTCCGCTGGACGAACTTGGCGCCCCGTCCTTTGGGCGGTTATTTTTGGGCGCGCCTGTGCCCGCGGCTTATTTTTGGCACACGGAGGGCCCTCGCAAAGTCTCGCGTCATTCCGAGTCCGGCGTACAAAGTTGGCCAGCCCCACCCCCCAAGGCTACAGCCCACCCGTTTTTGTGGCCTTTTTCCGCTGGACGAACTTGGCGCCCCGGCCTTCGGGCGGTTATTTTTGGGCGCAGCTGTGCGCGCGGCCTATTTTTGGCACACGGAAGCCCCTCGCAAAGTCTCGCGCAATTCCGAGTCCGGCGGAATAAGTTGGCCAGCCCCACCCCCCAAGGCTATAGCCCACCCGTTTTTGTGGCCTTTTTCCGCTGGACGAACTTCGCGTCTCGGCCTTCGGGTGGTTATTTTTGGGCGCGGCTGTGCCGCGCGCCTATTTTGGAACACGGAGGGCCCTCGCAAACTCTCGCGCCATTCCGAGTCCGGCGGACGAAGTTGTCCAGCCCCCCCCCCCAAGGCGGTAGCCCTCCCGGTGTTGTGGTGTTTTTACGCTGGAGGACCGTGCCGACCCGCCGTTCGGGGGGTTATTTTCGGGCAGGTATGTTTTGGCGCGGCGGTGCCCATGCCTATTTTGGAACACGGAGGGCACTCGCTAAGTCTCGCGCCATTCCGAGTCCGGCGGACGAAGTTGGCCAGCCCCACCTCCCAAAGCTATAGCCCACCCGTTTTTGTGACCTTTTTCCGCTGGACGAACTTGGCGCCCCGGCCTTCGGGCGGTTATTTTTGGGCACGGCTGTGTCCGGGGCTTATTTTTGGCACACAGAGGCGCCTCGCAAAGTCTCGCGCCATTCCGAGTCCGGCGGTCGAAGTTGGCCAGCCCCACCCCCCAAGGCTATAGCCCACCCGTTTTTGTGGCCTTTTTCCGCAGGACAAACTTGGCGCACCGGCCTTCGGGTGGGTATTTTTGGGCGCGGCTGTGCCCGCGGCCTATTTTTGACGTATGGAGGCGCCTCGCAAAGTCTCGCGCCATTCCGAGTCCGGCGGACGAAGTTGGCCAACCCCACCCCTCAAGGCTATGGCCCACCCGTTTTTGTGGCCTTTTTCCGCTGTACGAACTTGGCGCCCCGGCCTTCAGGCAGTTATTTTAGGGCGCGGCTGATCCCACGGCCTATACTTTGGCACACGGACTGCCCTCGCAAAGTCTCGCGCCCTTCCGAGTCCAGCGGACGAAGTTGGCCATCCCCACCCCCCAAGGCTATAGCCCACCCGTTTTTGTGGCCTTTTTCCGCTGGACGAACTACGCGCCCCGGCCTTCGGGCGGTTATTTTTGGGCGCCGCTGTGCCCGCGGCCTAGTTTTGGCACACGGAGGGCCCTCGCAAAGTCTCGCGTCATTCCGAGTCCGGCGGACCAAGTTGGCCAGCCCCACCCCCCAAGGCTATAGCCCACCCGTTTTTGTGGCCTTTTTCCGCTGGACGAACTTGGCGTCCCGGCCTTCGGGGGGTTATTTTTTGCCGCGGCTGTGCCCGCGGCCTATTTTTGGCATATGGAGAGCCCTCGCAAAGTCTCGCGCCATTCCAAGTCCGGCGGACGAAGTTGGCCAGCCCCACCCCCCAAGGCTATAGCCCCCCCGTTTTTGTGGCCTTTTTCCGCTGGACGAACATGGCGCCCCGGCCGTCGGGCGGTTATTTTTGGGCTCGGCTGTGCACGTGGCCTATTTTTCGCACTTGGAGGCCCCTCGCAAAGTCTCGTACCATTCCGAGTCCGGCGGACAAAGTTGGCCAACCCTACCCCCCAAGGCTATAGCCCACCCGTTTTTGTGGCCTTTTTCCGCTGGACGAACTTGGCACCCCGGCCTTCGGGCTGGTATTTTTGGACGCGGCTGCGGCCGGGTCCTATTTTTGGCACACGGAAGCCGCTCGCAAAGTCTCGCGCCATTCCGAGTCCGGCGGACGAAGTTGGCCAGCCCCACCCCCCAAGGCTATAGCCCACCCGTTTTTCTGGCCTTTTTCCGCTGGACGAACTGGGCGCCCCGGCCTTCGGGCGGTTATTTTTGGGCGCGGCTGTGCCCGGGGCTTATTTTTGGCACACGGTGGCCGTTCGCAATGTCTCGCGCCATTCCGAGTCCGGCGGACGAAGTTGGCCAGCCCCACCCCCCAAGGCTATAGCCCACCCGTTTTTGTGGCCTATTTCCGCTGGACGAACTTGGCGCCCCGGCCTTTGGGCGGTTATTTTTGGGCGCGGCTGTGTCCGGGGCCTATTTTTGGCACACGGAGGCCGTTCGCAAAGTCTCGCGCCATTCCGAGTCCGTCGGACGAAGTTGGCCAGCCCCACCCCGCAAGGCTATAGCCCACCCGTTTTTGTGGCCTCTTTCCGCTGGACGAACTTGGCGCCCCGGCCTTCAAGCGGTTATTTTTGGGCGCGGCTGTGTCCGGGGCCTATTTTTGGCACACGGAGGCCGTTCGCAAAGTCTCGCGCCATTCCGAGTCCGTCGGACGAAGTTGGCCAGCCCCACCCCGCAAGGCTATAGCCCACCCGTTTTTGTGGCCTTTTTCCGCTGAACGAACTTGGCGCCCCGGCCTTCGGGCGGGTATTTTTGGGCGCGGCTGCGGCCGGGGCCTATTTTTGGCACACGGAAGCCGCTCGCAAAGTCTCGCGCCATTCCGAGTCCGGCGGACGAAGTTGGCCAGCCCCACCCCCCAAGGCTATAGCCCACCCGTTTTTCTGGCCTTTTTCCGCTGGACGAACTGGGCGCCCCGGACTTCGGGCGGTTATTTTTTAGCGCGGCTGTGCCCGGGGCCTATTCTTGGCACACGGAGGCTGTTCGTAATGTCTCGCGCCATTCCGAGTCCGGCGGACGAAGTGGGCCGGCCCCACCCCCCGAGGCTATAGCCCACCCGTTTTTGTGGCCTTTTTCCGCTGGACGAACTCGGCGCCGCGGCCTTCGGGCGGGTATTTTTGGGCGCGGCTGTGCCCGCGGCCTATTTTTAGCACACGGAGACGCCTCGCAAAGTCTCGCGCTATTCCGAGTGCGGCGGACGAAGTTGGCCAGCCCCACCCCCCAAGGCTATAGCCCACCCGTTTTTGTGGCCTTTTTCCGCTGGACGAACTTGGCGCCGCGGCCTTCGGGCCAGTATTTTTGAGCGCGACTGTGCCCGCGGCCTATTTTTGGCACACGGAGGCGCCTCTCAAAGTCTCGCGCCATTCCGAGTCCGGCGGACGAAGTTGGCTAGCCCCCCCCCCAAGGCTATAGCCCACCTGCTTTTGTGGCCTTTTTCCGCTGGACGAACTTGGCGCCGCGGCCTTCGGGCGGGTATTTTTGGATGCGGCTGTGCCCGCGGCTTATTTTTAGCACATGGAGGTGCCTCACGAAGTCTCGCGCCATTCCGAGTCCGGCGGACGAAGTTGGCCAGCCCCACCCCCCAAGGCTATAGCCCACTCGTTTTTGTGGCCTTTTTCCGTTGGACGAACTGTACGCCGCGGCCTTCGGGCGGGTATTTTTGGGCGCGGCTGTGCCCGCGACCTATTTTTGGCACACGTAGGTGCCTCGCAAAGTCTCGCACCATTCCGAGTCCGGCGGACGAAGTCGGCCAGCCCCACCCCCCAAGGCTATAGCCCACACGTTTTTATGGCCTTTTTCCGCTGGACGAACTTGGCGCCGCGGCCTTCGGGCTGGTATTTTTTGGGCGCGGCCGTGCCCGCGGCCTATTTTTGACACACGGAGGCGCCTTGCAAAGTCTCGCGCCATTCCGAGTCAGGCGGACGAAGTTTGCCAGCCCCACCCCCCGAGGCTATAGCCCACCCGTTTTTGTGGCCTTTTTCCGCTGGACGAACTTGGCGCCATGCCTGCCCGTTTCTGGTATTTTTGAGTGTGGCTGTGCCCGCGGCCTATTTTTGGTACACGGAGGTACCTCGTAAAGTCTCGCGCAATTCCGAGTCCGGCGGACGAAGTCGGCCAGCACCACCCCCCAAGGCTATAGCCCACCCGTTTTTGTGGCTTTTTTCCGCTGGACTAACTTGGCGCCGCGGCCTTCGGGCGGGTATTTTTGGGCGCGGCTGTGCCTGCGGCCTATTTTTAGCACACGGAGACGCCTCGCAAAGTCTCGCGCTATTCCGAGTGCGGCGGACGAAGTTGGCCAGCCCCACCCCCCAAGGCTATAGCCCACCCGTTTTTGTCGCCTTTTTCCGCTGGACGAACTTGGCGCCGCGGTCTTCGGGAGGGTATTTTTGGGCGCGGCTGTGCCCGCGGCCTATTTTTGGCACATGGAGGCGCCTCACAAAGTCTCGCGCCACTCCGAGTCCGGCGGACGAAGTTGGCCAGCCCCACCCCCCAAGGCTATAGCCCACCCATTTTTGTGGCCTTTTTCCGCTGGACGAACTTGGCGCCGCGGCCTTCGGGCCAGTATTTTTGAGCGCGCCTGTGTCCGCGGCCTATTTTTGGCACACGGAGGTGCCTCTCAAAGACTCGCGCCATTCCGAGTCCGGCGGACGAAGTTGGCCAGCCCCCCCCCCCAAGGCTATAGCCCACCTGCTTTTGTGGCCTTTTTCCGCTGGACGAACTTGGCGCCGCGGCCTTCGGGCGGGTATTTTTGGGCGCGGCTGTGCCCGCGACCTATTTTTGGCACACGTAGGTGCCTCGCAATGTCTCGCACCATTCCGAGTCCGGCGGACGAAGTCGGCCAGCCCCACCCCCCAAGGCTATAGCCCACCCGTTTTTGTGGCCTTTTTCCGCTGGACGAACTTGGCGCCGCGGCCTTCGGGTGGGTATTTTTTGGGCGCGGCCGTGCCCGCGGCCTATTTTTGGCACACGGAGGCACCTTGCAAAGTCTCGCGCCATTCCGAGTCCGGCGGACGAAGTTGGCCAGCCCCACCCCCCAAGGCTATAGCCCATCCGTTTTTGTGGCCTTTTTCCGCTGGACGAACTTGGCGCCGCGGCCTTCGTTCTGGTATTTTTGAGTGTGGCTGTGCCCGCGGCCTATTTTTGGTACACGGAGGTACCTCGTAAAGTCTCGCGCAATTCCGAGTCCGGCGGACGAAGTCGGCCAGCACCACCCCCCAAGGCTATAGCCCACCCGTTTTTGTGGCTTTTTTCCGCTGGACTAACTTGGCGCCGCGGCCTTCGGGCGGGTATTTTTGGGCGCGGCTGTGCCTGCGGCCTATTTTTAGCACACGGAGACGCCTCGCAAAGTCTCGCGCTATTCCGAGTGCGGCGGACGAAGTTGGCCAGCCCCACCCCCCAAGGCTATAGCCCACCCGTTTTTGTCGCCTTTTTCCGCTGGACGAACTTGGCGCCGCGGTCTTCGGGAGGGTATTTTTGGGCGCGGCTGTGCCCGCGGCCTATTTTTGGCACATGGAGGCGCCTCACAAAGTCTCGCGCCACTCCGAGTCCGGCGGACGAAGTTGGCCAGCCCCACCCCCCAAGGCTATAGCCCACCCATTTTTGTGGCCTTTTTCCGCTGGACGAACTTGGCGCCGCGGCCTTCGGGCCAGTATTTTTGAGCGCGCCTGTGTCCGCGGCCTATTTTTGGCACACGGAGGCGCCTCTCAAAGACTCGCGCCATTCCGAGTCCGGCGGACGAAGTTTGCCAGCCCCCCCCCCCAAGGCTATAGCCCACCCGCTTTTGTGGCCTTTTTCCGCTGGACGAACTTGGCGCCGCGGCCTTCGGGTGGGTATTTTTTGGGCGCGGCTGTGCCCGCGACCTATTTTTGGCACACGTAGGTGCCTCGCAATGTCTCGCACCATTCCGAGTCCGGCGGACGAAGTCGGCCAGCCCCACCCCCCAAGGCTATAGCCCACCCGTTTTTGTGGCCTTTTTCCGCTGGACGAACTTGGCGCCGCGGCCTTCGGGTGGGTATTTTTTGGGCGCGGCCGTGCCCGCGGCCTATTTTTGGCACACGGAGGCACCTTGCAAAGTCTCGCGCCATTCCGAGTCCGGCGGACGAAGTGGGCCAGCCCCACCCCCCAAGGCTATAGCCCACCCGTTTTTGTGGCCTTTTTCCGCTCGACGAACTTGGCGCCCGGCCTTCGGGCGGTTATTTTTGGGCGCGGCTGTGCCGGGGCCTATTTTTCGCACACGGAGGCCAGCCTCGCAAAGTCTCGCTCCATTCCGAGTGCGGCGGTCGCACTGGGCCAGCCCCACCCCCCAAGGCTATAGCCCACCCGTTTTTTTGGCCTTTTTCCGCTGGACGAACTTGTGGCCGCGGCCTTCAGGCCGGTATTTTTGGGCGCGGCTGTGCCCGGGGCCTATTTTTGGCACACGGAGACGCCTCGCAAAGTCTCGCGCCATTCCGAGTCCGGCGGACGAAGTTGGCCAGCCCCACCCCCCAAGGCTATAGCCCACCCGTTTTTGTGGCCTTTTTCCGCTGGAAGAACTTGGCGCCCCGGCCTTCGGGCGGTTATTTTTGGGCGCGGGTGTGCCCGGGGCCTATTTTTGGCACACGGAGGCCGCTCGCAAAGTCTCGCGCCATTCCGATTCCGGCGGACGAAGTTGGCCAGCCCCACCCCCCAAGGCTATAGCCCACCCGTTTTTGTGGCCTTTTTCCGCTGGACGAACTTGTCGCCCCGGCCTTCGGGCGGTTATTTTTGGGCGCGGCTGCGTCCGGGGCCTATTTTTGGCACACGGAGGCCGCTCGCAAGGTCTCGCACCATTCCGAGTACGGCGGACGAAGTGGGCCAGCCCCACCCCCCAAGGCTATAGCCCACCCGTTTTTGTGGCCTTTTTCCGCTGGACGAACTTGGCGCCCCGGCCTTCGGGCGGTTAATTTTGGGCGCGGCTGTGCCCGGGGTCTATTTTTGGCACACGGAGGCCGCTCGCAAAGTCTCGCGCCATTCCGAGTCCGGCGGACGAAGTTGGCCAGCCCCACCCCCCAAGGCTATAGCCCACCCGTTTTTGTGGCCTTTTTCCGCTGGAAGAACTTGGCGCCCCGGCCTTCGGGCGGTTATTTTTGGGCGCGACTGTGCCCGGGGTCTATTTTTGGCACACGGAGGCCGTTCGCAAAGTCTCGCGCCATTCCGAGTCCGGCGGACGAAGTTGGCCAGCCCCACCCCCCAAGGCTATAGCCCACCCGTTTTTGTGGCCTTTTTCCGCTGGAAGAACTTGGCGCCCCGGCCTTCGGGTGGTTATTTGTTGGTGCGGCTGTGGCCGGGGCCTATTTTTGGCACACGGAGGCCGCTCGCAAAGTCTCGCGCCATTCCGAGTCCGGCGGACGAAGTTGGCCAGCCCCACCCCCCAAGGCTATAGCCCACCCGTTTTTGTGGCCTTTTTCCGCTGGACGAACTTGGCGCCGCGGCCTTCGGGCGGGTATTTTTGGGCGCGGCTGTGCCCGCAGCCTGTTTTTGGCACATGGAGGTGCCTCGCAAAATCTCGCGCCATTCCGAGTCCGGCGGACGAAGTGGGCCAGCCCCACCCCCCAAGGCTATAGCCCACCCGTTTTTGTGGCCTTTTTCCGCTCGACGAACTTGGCGCCCCGGCCTTCGAGCGGTTATTTTTGGGCGCGGCTGTGCCCGCGGCCTATTTTTGGCACATGGAGGCGCCTCACAAAGTCTCGCGCCACTCCGAGTCCGGCGGACGAAGTTGGCCAGCCCCACCCCCCAAGGCTATAGCCCACCCATTTTTGTGGCCTTTTTCCGCTGGACGAACTTGGCGCCGCGGCCTTCGGGCCAGTATTTTTGAGCGCGACTGTGCCCGCGGCCTATTTTTGGCACACGGAGGCGCCTCTCAAAGACTCGCGCCATTCCGAGTCCGGCGGACGAAGTTGGCCAGCCCCCCCCCCCCAAGGCTATAGCCCACCTGCTTTTGTGGCCTTTTTCCGCTGGACGAACTTGGCGCCGCGGCCTTCGGGCGGGTATTTTTGGGCGCGGCTGTGCCCGCGGCTTATTTTTAGTACATGGAGGTGCCTCACGAAGTCTCGCGCCATTCCGAGTCCGGCGGACGAAGTTGGCCAGCCCCACCCCCCAAGGCTATAGCCCACTCGTTTTTGTGGCCTTTTTCCGCTGGACGAACTGTACGCCGCGGCCTTCGGGCGGGTATTTTTGGGCGCGGCTGTGCCCGCGACCTATTTTTGGCACACGTAGGTGCCTCGCAAAGTCTCGCACCATTCCGAGTCCGGCGGACGAAGTCGGCCAGCCCCACCCCCCAAGGCTATAGCCCACCCGTTTTTGTGGCCTTTTTCCGCTGGACGAACTTGGCGCCGCGGCCTTCGGGTGGGTATTTTTTGGGCGCGGCCGTGCCCGCGGCCTATTTTTGGCACACGGAGGCACCTTGCAAAGTCTCGCGCCATTCCGAGTCCGGCGGACGAAGTGGGCCAGCCCCACCCCCCAAGGCTATAGCCCACCCGTTTTTGTGGCCTTTTTCCGCTCGACGAACTTGGCGCCCCGGCCTTCGGGCGGTTATTTTTGGGCGCGGCTGTGCCCGGGGCCTATTTTTCGCACACGGAGGCCGCTCGCAAAGTCTCGCGCCATTCCGAGTCCGGCGGACGCACTTGGCCAGCCCCACCCCCCAAGGCTATAGCCCACCCGTTTTTGTGGCCTTTTTCCGCTGGACGAACTTGTGGCCGCGGCCTTCAGGCCGGTATTTTTGGGCGCGGATGTGTCCGGGGCCTATTTTTGGCACACGGAGGCCGCTCGCAAAGTCTCGCGCCATTCCGAGTCCGGCGGACGAAGTTGGCCAGCCCCACCCCCCAAGGCTATAGCCCACCCGTTTTTGTGGCCTTTTTCCGCTGGACGAACTTGGCGCCGCGGCCTTCGGGCGGGTATTTTTGGGCGCGGCTGTGCCCGCAGCCTGTTTTTGGCACATGGAGGTGCCTCGCAAAATCTCGCGCCATTCCGAGTCCGGCGGACGAAGTGGGCCAGCCCCACCCCCCAAGGCTATAGCCCACCCGTTTTTGTGGCCTTTTTCCGCTCGACGAACTTGGCGCCCCGGCCTTCGAGCGGTTATTTTTGGGCGCGGCTGTGCCCGGGGCCTATTTTTCGCACACGGAGGCCGCTCGCAAAGTCTCGCGCCATTCCGAGTCCGGCGGACGCACTTGGCCAGCCCCACCCCCCAAGGCTATAGCCCACCCGTTTTTGTAGCCTTTTTCCGCTGGACGAACTTGTGGCCGCGGCCTTCAGGCCGGTATTTTTGGGCGCGGATGTGTCCGGAGCCTATTTTTGGCACACGGAGGTGCCTCGTAATGTCTCGCGCCATTCCGAGTCCGGCGGACGAAGTTGGCCAGCCCCACCCCCCAAGGCTATAGCCCACCCGTTTTTGTGGCCTTTTTCCGTTGGACGAACTTGTCGCCCCGGCCTTCGGGCTGTTATTTTTGGGCGCGGCTGTGCCCGGGGCCTATTTTTGGCACACGGAGATGCCTCGCAAAGTCTCGCGCCATTCCGAGTCCGGCGGACGAAGTTGGCCAGCCCCACCCCCCAAGGCTATAGCCCACCCGTTTTTGTGGCCTTTTTCCGCTCGACGAACTTGGCGCCCCGGCCTTCGGGCGGTTATTTTTGGGCGCGGCTGTGTCCGGGGCCTATTTTTCGCACACGGAGGCCGCTCGCAAAGTCTCGCGCCATTCCGAGTCCGGCGGACGCACTTGGCCAGCCCCACCCCCCAAGGCTATAGCCCACCCGTTTTTGTGGCCTTTTTCCGCTGGACGAACTTGTGGCCGCGGCCTTCAGGCCGGTATTTTTGGGCGCGGATGTGTCCGGGGCCTATTTTTGGCACACGGAGGTGCCTCGTAATGTCTCGCGCCATTCCGAGTCCGGCGGACGAAGTTGGCCAGCCCCACCCCCCAAGGCTATAGCCCACCCGTTTTTGTGGCCTTTTTCCGCTGGACGAACTTGTCGCCCCGGCCTTCGGGTGGTTATTTTTGGGCGCGGCTGTGCCCGGGGCCTATTTTTGGCACACGGAGACGCCTTGCAAAGTATCGTGCCATTCCGAGTCCGGCGGACGAAGTTGGCCAGCCCCACCCCCCAAGGCTATAGCCCACCCGTTTTTGTGGCCTTTTTCCGCTGGACGAACTTGGCTCCGCGGCCTTCGGGCGGGTATTTTTGGGCGCGGCTGTGCCCGCAGCCTGTTTTTGGCACACGGAGGTGCCTCGCAAAGTCTCGCGCCATTCCGAGTCCGGCGGACGAAGTGGGCCAGCCCCACCCCCCAAGGCTATAGCCCACCCGTTTTTGTGGCCTTTTCCGCTCGATTGAACTTGGCACCCGGCCTTCGGGCGGTTATTTTTGGGCGCGGCTGTGCCCGGGGCCTATTTTTGTACACGGAGGCCGCTCGCAAAGTCTCGCGCCATTCCGAGTCCAGCTGGACGCACTTGGCCAGCCCCACCCCCCAAGGCTATAGCCCACCTGTTTTTGTGGCCTTTTTCCGCTGGACGAACTTGTGGCCGCGGCCTTCAGGCCGGTATTTTTGGGCGCGGATGTGTCCGGGGCCTATTTTTGGCACACGGAGGTGCCTCGGAATGTCTCGCGCCATTCCGAGTCCGGCGGACGAAGTTGGCCAGCCCCACCCCCCAAGGCTATAGCCCACCCGTTTTTGTGGCCTTTTTCCGCTGGACGAACTTGTCGCCCCGGCCTTCGGGCGGTTATTTTTGGGTGCAGCTGTGCCCGGGGCCTATTTTTGGCACACGGAGACGCCTCGCAAAGTCTCGCGCCATTCCGAGTCCGGCGGACGAAGTTGGCCAGCCCCACCCCCCAAGGCTATAGCCCACCCGTTTTTGTGGCCTTTTTCCGCTGGAAGAACTTGGCGCCCCGGCCTTCGGGCGGTTATTTTTGGTCGCGGGTGTGCCCGGGGCCTATTTTTGGCACACGGAGGCCTCTCGCAAAGTCTCGCGCCATTCCGATTCCGGCGGACGAAGTTGGCCAGCCCCACCCCCCAAGGCTATAGCCCACCCGTTTTTGTGGCCTTTTTCCGCTGGACGAACTTGTCGCCCCGGCCTTCGGGCGGTTATTTTTGGGCGCGGCTGCGTCCGGGGCCTATTTTTGGCACACGGAGGCCGCTCGCAAGCTCTCGCACCATTCCGAGTACGGCGGACGAAGTGGGCCAGCCCCACCCCCCAAGGCTATAGCCCACCCGTTTTTGTGGCCTTTTTCGGCTGGACGAACTTGGCGCCCCGTCCTTCGGGGGGTTATTTTTGGGCGCGGCTGTGCCGGGGTCGTATTTTGGCACACGGAGTCCCCTCGGAAAGTCTCGAGCCATTCCGAGTCCGGCGGACGAAGTTGGCCAGCCCCACCCCCAAGGCTATAGCCCACCCGTTTTTGTGGCCTTTTCGGCTGGGACGAACTCGGCGCCCCGTCCTTCGGGGGGGTTATTTTTGGGCGCGGCTGGGCCCGCGGCCTATTATTGGCACCCGGACGCCGCTCGCAAAGTCTCGCCCCATTCCGAGCCCGGCGGACGGTTGGCCAGCCCCTCCCCCAAGGCTATAGCCCACCCGTTTTTGGCCATTTTTCCACTGGGGTTGGGCGCGCCGACCTTCAGGGGTTATTTTTGGACGCGGCTGTGCCCGCAGCCTATTTTTGGCACGCGGAGGCCGCTGCAAAGTCTCGCCCCATTCCGAGTCCGCGGACGAAGTTGGCCAGCCCCACCCCCAAGGCTATAGCCCACCCGTTTTGTGGCCTTTTTCCGCTGGGACGACTTGGCGGGCCGGCCTTGGGCGGTTATTTTTGGGTACGGCTGTGCGCGGGGTCTATTTTGGAACACGGAGGCCGCTCGCAAAGTCTCGCCCCATTCCGAGTCCGGCGGACGAAGTTGGCCAGCCCCTCCCCCCAAGGCTATAGCCCACCCGTTTTTTGTCCATTTTTCCGATGGGGGGTTCGGGCGCGCCGACCTTCAGGGGGTTATTTTTAGACGCGGCTGTGCCCGCGGCATATTTTTAACACGCGAAGGCCGCTCGTAAAGTCTCGCCCCATTCCGAGTCCGGCGGACGAAGTTGGCCAGCCCCTACCCCCAAGGCTATAGCCCACCCATTTTTTCGCCATTTTTCGGCTGGACGAACTTGGCGCCCCGTCCTTCGGGGGGTTATTTTTGGGCGCGGTTGAGCCCGCGGCGTATTATTGGCACCCGGAGGCTGCTCGCAAAGTCTCGCCCCATTCCGAGTCCGGCGGACGAAGTTGGCCAGCCCCTCCCCCCAAGGCTATAGCCCACCCGTTTTTTGGCCATTTTTCCACTGGGGGGTTCGGGCGCGCCGACCTTCAGGGGGTTATTTTTGGACGCGGCTGTGCCCGCAGCCTATTTTTGGCACGCGGAGGCCGCTCGCAAAGTCTCGCCCCATTCCGAGTCCGGCGGACGAAGTTGGCCAGCCCCACCCCCCAAGGCTATAGCCCACCCGTTTTTGTGGCCTTTTTCCGCTGGACGAACTTGGCTCCGCGGCCTTCGGGCGGGTATTTTTGGGCGCGGCTGTGCCCGCAGCCTGTTTTTGGCACACGGAGGTGCCTCGCAAAGTCTCGCGCCATTCCGAGTCCGGCGGACGAAGTGGGCCAGCCCCACCCCCCAAGGCTATAGCCCACCCGTTTTTGTGGCCTTTTTCCGCTGGACGAACTTGGCGCCGCGGCCTTCGGGCGGGTATTTTTGGGCGCGGCTGTGCCCGGTGCCTTTTTTTGGCACACGGAGGCCGCTCGCAAAGTCTCGCGCCATTCCGAGTCTGGCGGACGCACTTGGCCAGCCCCACCCCCCAAGGCTATAGCCCACCTGTTTTTGTGGCCTTTTTCCGCTGGACGAACTTGTGGCCGCGGCCTTCAGGCCGGTATTTTTGGGCGCGGATGTGTCCGGGGCCTATTTTTGGCACACGGAGGTGCCTCGGAATGTCTCGCGCCATTCCGAGTCCGGCGGACGAAGTTGGCCAGCCCCACCCCCCAAGGCTATAGCCCACCCGTTTTTGTGGCCTTTTTCCGCTGGACGAACTTGTCGCCCCGGCCTTCGGGCGGTTATTTTTGGGTGCAGCTGTGCCCGGGGCCTATTTTTGGCACACGGAGACGCCTCGCAAAGTCTCGCGCCATTCCGAGTCCGGCGGACGAAGTTGGCCAGCCCCACCCCCCAAGGCTATAGCCCACCCGTTTTTGTGGCCTTTTTCCGCTGGAAGAACTTGGCGCCCCGGCCTTCGGGCGGTTATTTTTGGTCGCGGGTGTGCCCGGGGCCTATTTTTGGCACACGGAGGCCTCTCGCAAAGTCTCGCGCCATTCCGATTCCGGCGGACGAAGTTGGCCAGCCCCACCCCCCAAGGCTATAGCCCACCCGTTTTTGTGGCCTTTTTCCGCTGGACGAACTTGTCGCCCCGGCCTTCGGGCGGTTATTTTTGGGCGCGGCTGCGTCCGGGGCCTATTTTTGGCACACGGAGGCCGCTCGCAAGCTCTCGCACCATTCCGAGTACGGCGGACGAAGTGGGCCAGCCCCACCCCCCAAGGCTATAGCCCACCCGTTTTTGTGGCCTTTTTCCGCTGGACGAACTTGGCGCCCCGGCCTTCGGGCAGTTATTTTTGGGCGCGGCTGTGCCCGGGGTCTATTTTTGGCACACGGAGGCCGCTCGGAAAGTCTCGAGCCATTCCGAGTCCGGCGGACGAAGTTGGCCAGCCCCACCCCCCAAGGCTATAGCCCACCCGTTTTTGTGGCCTTTTTCGGCTGGACGAACTTGGCGCCCCGTCCTTCGGGGGGTTATTTTTGGGCGCGGCTGAGCCCGCGGCCTATTATTGGCACCCGGAGGCCGCTCGCAAAGTCTCGCCCCATTCCGAGTCCGGCGGACGAAGTTGGCCAGCCCCTCCCCCCAAGGCTATAGCCCACCCGTTTTTTGGCCATTTTTCCACTGGGGGGTTCGGGCGCGCCGACCTTCAGGGGGTTATTTTTGGACGCGGCTGTGCCCGCAGCCTATTTTTGGCACGCGGAGGCCGCTCGCAAAGTCTCGCCCCATTCCGAGTCCGGCGGACGAAGTTGGCCAGCCCCACCCCCCAAGGCTATAGCCCACCCGTTTTTGTGGCCTTTTTCCGCTGGACGAACTTGGCGGGCCGGCCTTCGGGCGGTTATTTTTGGGTACGGCTGTGCGCGGGGTCTATTTTTGGAACACGGAGGCCGCTCGCAATGTCTCGCCCCATTCCGAGTCCGGCGGACGAAGTTGGCCAGCCCCTCCCCCCAAGGCTATAGCCCACCCGTTTTTTGTCCATTTTTCCGATGGGGGGTTCGGGCGCGCCGACCTTCAGGGGGTTATTTTTAGACGCGGCTGTGCCCGCGGCATATTTTTAACACGCGAAGGCCGCTCGTAAAGTCTCGCCCCATTCCGAGTCCGGCGGACGAAGTTGGCCAGCCCCTACCCCCAAGGCTATAGCCCACCCATTTTTTCGCCATTTTTCGGCTGGACGAACTTGGCGCCCCGTCCTTCGGGGGGTTATTTTTGGGCGCGGTTGAGCCCGCGGCGTATTATTGGCACCCGGAGGCTGCTCGCAAAGTCTCGCCCCATTCCGAGTCCGGCGGACGAAGTTGGCCAGCCCCTCCCCCCAAGGCTATAGCCCACCCGTTTTTTGGCCATTTTTCCACTGGGGGGTTCGGGCGCGCCGACCTTCAGGGGGTTATTTTTGGACGCGGCTGTGCCCGCAGCCTATTTTTGGCACGCGGAGGCCGCTCGCAAAGTCTCGCCCCATTCCGAGTCCGGCGGACGAAGTTGGCCAGCCCCACCCCCCAAGGCTATAGCCCACCCGTTTTTGTGGCCTTTTTCCGCTGGACGAACTTGGCTCCGCGGCCTTCGGGCGGGTATTTTTGGGCGCGGCTGTGCCCGCAGCCTGTTTTTGGCACACGGAGGTGCCTCGCAAAGTCTCGCGCCATTCCGAGTCCGGCGGACGAAGTGGGCCAGCCCCACCCCCCAAGGCTATAGCCCACCCGTTTTTGTGGCCTTTTTCCGCTCGACGAACTTGGCGCCCCGGCCTTCGGGCGGTTATTTTTGGGCGCGGCTGTGCCCGGGGCCTATTTTTTGTACACGGAGGCCGCTCGCAAAGTCTCGCGCCATTCCGAGTCTGGCGGACGCACTTGGCCAGCCCCACCCCCCAAGGCTATAGCCCACCTGTTTTTGTGGCCTTTTTCCGCTGGACGAACTTGTGGCCGCGGCCTTCAGGCCGGTATTTTTGGGCGCGGATGTGTCCGGGGCCTATTTTTGGCACACGGAGGTGCCTCGGAATGTCTCGCGCCATTCCGAGTCCGGCGGACGAAGTTGGCCAGCCCCACCCCCCAAGGCTATAGCCCACCCGTTTTTGTGGCCTTTTTCCGCTGGACGAACTTGTCGCCCCGGCCTTCGGGCGGTTATTTTTGGGTGCGGCTGTGCCCGGGGCCTATTTTTGGCACACGGAGACGCCTCGCAAAGTCTCGCGCCATTCCGAGTCCGGCGGACGAAGTTGGCCAGCCCCACCCCCCAAGGCTATAGCCCACCCGTTTTTGTGGCCTTTTTCCGCTGGAAGAACTTGGCGCCCCGGCCTTCGGGCGGTTATTTTTGGTCGCGGGTGTGCCCGGGGCCTATTTTTGGCACACGGAGGCCTCTCGCAAAGTCTCGCGCCATTCCGATTCCGGCGGACGAAGTTGGCCAGCCCCACCCCCCAAGGCTATAGCCCACCCGTGTTTGTGGCCTTTTTACGCTGGACGAACTTGTCGCCCGGCCGTCGGGCGGTTATTTTTGGCGCGGCTGCGTCTGGGGCCTATTTTTGGCACACGGAGGCCGCTCGCAATCTCTCGCTCCATTCCGATTACGGCGGACGAAGTGGGCCAGCCCCACCCCCCAAGGCTATAGCCCACCCGTTTTTGTGGCCTTTTTCCGCTGGACGAACTTGGCGCCCCGGCCTTCGGGCGGTTATTTTTGCGCGCGGCTGTGCCGTGGGCCTATTTTTGGCACACGGAGGCCGCTCGGAAAGTCTCGAGCCATTCCGAGTCCGGCGGACGAAGTTGGCCAGCCCCACCCCCCAAGGCTATAGCCCACCCGTTTTTGTGGCCTTTTTCGGCTGGACGAACTTGGCGCCCCGTCCTTCGGGGGGTTATTTTTGGGCGCGGCTGAGCCCGCGGCCTATTATTGGCACCCGGAGGCCGCTCGCAAAGTCTCGCCCCATTCCGAGTCCGGCGGACGAAGTTGGCCAGCCCCTCCCCCCAAGGCTATAGCCCACCCGTTTTTTGGCCATTTTTCCACTGGGGGGTTCGGGCGCGCCGACCTTCAGGGGGTTATTTTTGGACGCGGCTGTGCCCGCAGCCTATTTTTGGCACGCGGAGGCCGCTCGCAAAGTCTCGCCCCATTCCGAGTCCGGCGGACGAAGTTGGCCAGCCCCACCCCCCAAGGCTATAGCCCACCCGTTTTTGTGGCCTTTTTCCGCTGGACGAACTTGGCGGGCCGGCCTTCGGGCGGTTATTTTTGGGTACGGCTGTGCGCGGGGTCTATTTTTGGAACATGGAGGCCGCTCGCAAAGTCTCGCCCCATTCCGAGTCCGGCGGACGAAGTTGGCCAGCCCCTCCCCCCAAGGCTGTAGCCCGCCCGTTTTTTGGCCATTTTTCCGCTGGACGAACTTGGCGACCCGGCCTTCGGGGGTTTATTTTTTGGCGCGGCTGTACCCGCGTCCTATTTTTGGCACGCGGAGGCCGTTTGTAAAGTCTCACCCCATTCCGAGTCCGGCGGACGAAGTTGGCCAGCCCCTCCCCCCAAGGCTATAGCCCACCCATTTTTTGTCCATTTTTCCGCTGGGGGGTTCGGGCGCGCCGACCTTCAGGGGGTTATTTTTGGGCACGGCTGTGCCCGCGGCCTATTTTTGGCATGCGGAAGCCGCTCGCAAAGTCTCTCCCCATTCCGAGTCCGGCGGACGAAGTTGGCCAGCCCCTCCCCCCAAGGCTATAGCCCACCCGTTTTTTGGCCATTTTTCCGCTGGACGAACTTGGCGCACCCGCCTTCGGTCGGTTATTTTTGGGCGCGGCTGTGCCCGCGGCCTATTTTAGGCACGCGGAGGCTATTCACAAAGTCTCGCCCCATTCCGAGTCCGGCGGACGAAGTCGGCCAGCCCCTCCCCCGAAGGCTATAGCCCACCCGTTTTTTGGCCATTTTTCCGTTGGGGGGTTTGGGCGCGCCGAACTTCGGGGGGTTATTTTTGGGCGCGGCTGTGCCCGCGGCCAATTTTTGGCACGCGGAGGCCGCTCGCAAAGTCTCGCCCCATTTCGAGTTCGGCGGACGAAGTTGGCCAGCCCCTCCCCCCAAGGCTATAGCCCACCCGTTTTTTGGCCATTTTTCCTCTGGGGGGTTTGGGCGCGCCGACCTTCGGAGTGTTATTTTTGGCCGCGGTTGTGCCCGCGGCCTATTTTTGGCACGTGGAACCCGCTCGCAAAGTCTCGTCCCATTCTGAGTCCGGCGGATGAAGTTGGCCAGCCACTCCCCCCAAGGCTATAGCCCACCCGTTTTTTGGCCATTTTTCCGCTGGGGGGTTCGGGTGCGCCGACCTTTAGACGGTTATTTTTGGGCGCGGCTTTGCCCGAAGACTATTTTTGGCACACGGAGGCCCCTCGCAAAGTCTCGCGCCATTCCGAGTCCGGCGGACAAAGTAGGCCAGCCCCACCCCCCAAGGCTATAGCCCACCCGGTGTTGTGGCCTTTTTCCGCTGGTAGAACTTGGCGCCCCGGCGGTCGGGCGGTCTATTTTTGGGCGCGGCTGTGCCCACAGCCTATTTTTGGCACACGGCGGCCCCTCGTAAAGTCTCCCGCCATTCCGAGTCCGGCGGACGAAGTTGGCCAGCCCCACCCCCCAAGGCTATGGCCCACCCGTCTTTGTGGCCTTTTTCCGCTGGACGAACTTGGCGCCCCGGCCTTCGGGTGGTTATTTTCGGGTGCGGCTGTGCCCACGGCCTATTTTTGGCACACGGAGGCCCCTCGTAAAGTCTCACGCCATTCCGAGTCCGGCGGACGAATTTGGCCAGCCCCACCCCACAAGGCTATAGCCCACCCGTTTTTGTGGCCTTTTTCCGCTGGACGAACTTGGCGCCCCAGCCTTCGGGCGGTTATTTTTGGGCGCGGATGTGCCCGTGGCCTATTTTTGGCAAACGTAGGCCCCTCGTAAAGTGTCGCGCCATTCCGAGTCCGGCGGACGAAGTTGGCCAGCCCCACCCCCAAAGGCTATAGCCCACCCGTTTTTGTGGCCTTTTTCCGCTGGACGAACTTGGCGCCCCAGCCTTCGGGCGGTTATTTTTGGGCGCGGCTATGCCCGCAGCCTCTTTTTGGCACAAGGAGGCCCCTCGCAAAGTCTCGCGCCAATCCGAGTCCGGCGGATGAAGTTGGCCAGCCCCACCCCCCAAGGCTATAGCCCACCCGTTTTTTAGGCCTTTTTCCACTGGGCGAACTTGGTACCCCGGCCTTCGGGTGGTTATTTTTGGGCGCGGCTGTAACTGTGGCCTATTTTTGGCACACGGAGGCCCCTCGTAAAGTCTCGCACCATTCCGAGTCCGGCGGACGAAGTGGGCCAGCCCCACCCCCCAAGGCTATAGCCCACCCGTTTTTGAGGCGTTTTTCCGCTGGACGAACTTGGCGCACCGGCCTTCGGGTGGTTATTTTTAAGCGCGGCTGTGCCGGCGGACGAAGTTGGCCAGGCCCACCCCCCAAGGCAATAGCCCACCCGTTTTTGTGGCCTTTTTCCCCTGGACGAACTTGGAGCCCCGGCCTTCGGGCGGTTATTTTTGGGCGAGGCTGTGCCCACGGCCTATTTTTAGCACACGGAGATCCCTCGCAAAGTCTCGTGCCATTCCGAGTCCGGCGGACGAAGTTGGCCAGCCCCACCCCACAAGGCTATAGCCCACCCGTTTTTGTGGCCTTTTTCCGCTGGACGAACTTGGCGCCCCGGCTTTCGGGCAGTTATTTTTGGGAGCGGCTGTGCCCGCGGCCTATTGTTGGCACATGGAGGCCCCTCGCAAAGTCTCGCCCCATTCCGAGTACGGCAGACGAAGTTGGCCAGTCCCACCCCCCAAGGCTATAGCCCACCCGTTTTTGTGGCCTTTTTCCTCTGGACGAATTTGGCGCCCCGGCCTTCGGGCGGTTATTTTTGGGCGAGGCTGTGCCCGCGGCCTATTTTTAGCACACGGAGGTCCCTCGCAAAGTCTCGCGCCATTCCGAGTCCGGCGGACGTAGTGGGCCAGCCCCACCCCCCAAGGTTATAGCCCACCCGTTTTTGTGGCCTTTTTCCGCTGGACGAACTTGGCACCCCGGACTTCGGGCGGTTATTTTTGGCAGCGGCTGTGCCCGCGGCCTATTTTTGGAAAACGGAGGCCCTTCGCAAAGTCTCGCGCCATTCCGAGTCCGGCGGAAGAAGTTGGCCGGCCCCACCCCACAAGGCTATAGCCCACCCGTTTTTGTGGCCTTTTTCCGCTGGACGAACTTGGCGCCCCGGCTTTCGGGCAGTTATTTTTGGGAGCGGCTGTGCCCGCGGCCTATTGTTGGCACACGGAGGCCCCTCGCAAAGTCTCGCGCCATTCCGAGTCTGGCAGACGAAGTTGGCCAGTCCCACCCCCCAAGGCTATAGCCCACCCGTTTTTGTGGCCTTTTTCCGCTGGATAAACTTGGCGCCCCGGCCTTCGGGCGGTTATTTTTGGGCGCGGCTGTGCCCGTGGCCTATTTTTGGCACACGGAGGCCCCTCGCAAAGTCTCGCGCCATTCCGAGTCCGGCGGACGAAGTTGGCCAGCCCCACCCCCCAAGGCCATAGCCCACCCGTTTTTATGGCCTTTTTCCGCTGGACGAACTTGGCGCCCCGGCCTTCGGGTGGTTATTTTTGGGCGTGGCTGTGCCCGCGGCCGATTTTTAGCACACGGAGGCCCCTTACAAAGTCTCGCGCCATTCCGAGTCCGGCAGACGAAGTTGGCCAGCCCCATCCCCAAGGCTATAGCCCACCCGATTTTGTGGCCTTTTTCCGCTGGACGAACTTGGCGCCCCGGCCTTCGGTCGTTTTTTTTGGCTGCGGCTGGGCCCTCGGCCTATTTTTGGCACACGGAGGTCCCTCGCAAAGTCTTTCACCATTCCGAGTCCGGCGGACGAAGTTGGCCAACCCCACCCCGCAAGGCTATAGCCCACCCGTTTTTGAGGCCTTTTTCCCCTGGACGAACTTGGCGCCGCGGCCTTCAGGGGGTTATTTTTGGGCGCGGCTGTACCTGCGGCCTATTTTTGGCACACGGAGGCCCCTCGCAAAGTCTCGCCCCATTCCGAGTCCGGCGGACGAAGTTGGCCAGCCCCTCCCCCCAAGGCTATAGCCCACCCGTTTTTTGCCCATTTTTCCGCTGGGGGGTTTGGGCGCGCCGACCTTCGGGGGGTTATTTTTGGGCGCGGTTGTGCCCGCGGCCTACTTATGGCACGCGGAGGCCACTCGCAAAATCTCGCCCCATTCCGAGTCCGGCGGATGAAGTGGGCCAGCCCCTCCCCCCAAGGCTATAGCCCACCCGTTTTTTGGCCAATTTTTCGCTGCGGGGTTTGGGCGCGCCGACTTTCGGGGGGTTATTTTTGGGCGCGGCTGTGCCCGCGGCCTATTTTTGGCACACAGAGGCCGCTCGCAAAGTCTCGCCCCATTCCGAGTCCGGCGGACGAAGTTGGCAGCCCCTCCCCCCAAGGTTATAGCCCACCCGTTTTTTGGCCATTTTTCCGCTGGGGGGTTTGGGCGCGCCGACCTTCGGGGGTTATTTTTGGGCGCGGCTGTGCCCGCGGCCTATTTTTGGCACGTGGATGCCGCTCGCAACGTCTCGCCCCATTCCGAGTCCGGCGGACGAAGTTGGCCAGCCCCTCCCCCCAAGGATATAGCTCACCCGTTTTTTGGCCATTTTTCCGCTGGACGAACATGGCGCCCCGGCCTTCGGGCGGTTATTTTTTAGCGCGGCTGTGCCCGCGGCATATTTTTGGCACGCAGAGGCCGCTCGCAAAGTCTCGCACCATTCCGATTCCGGCGGACGAAGTTGGCCAGCCCCTCCACCCAAGGCTATAACCCACCCGTTTTTTGGCTATTTTTCCGCTGGACGAACTTGGCGCCCCGGTCTTCGGACCGTTATTTTTGGGTACGGCTGTGCCCGCGGCCTATTTTTTGCACGCGGAGGCCAATCGCAAAGTCTTGCCCCATTCCGAGCCCGGCGGACGAAGTAGGCCAGCCCCTTCCCCCAAGGCTATAGCCCACCCGTTTTTTGGCCATTTTTCCGCTGGACGAAATTGGCGCCCCGGCCTTAGGGCGGTTATTTTTGGGGGCGGCCATGCCCGTGGCCTATTTTTGGCACGCGGTGGCCACTCGCAAAGTCTCGCCCCATTCCGAGTCCGGCGGACGAGGTTGGGCAGACCCTCCCCCCAAGGCTATAGCCCACCCGTTTTTGGCCATTTTTCCGCTGGATGAACTTGGCGTCCCGGCCTTAGGGCAGTTATTTTTGGGCGCAGCCGTGCCCATGGCCTATTTTTGGCACGTGGAGTCCGCTCGCAAAGTCTCGCCCCATTCCGAGTCCGGCGGACGAAGTTGGCCAGCCCCTCCCCCCAAAGCTATAGCCCACCCGTTTTTTGCCCATTTTTCCGCTGGGGGGTTTGGGCGCGCCGACCTTCGGGGGGTTATTTTTGGGCGCGGTTGTGCCCGCGGCCTACTTATGGCACACGGAGGCCACTCACAAAATCTCGCCCATTCCGAGTCCGGCGGACGAAGTGGGCCAGCCCCTCCCCCCAAGGCTATAGCCCACCCGTTTTTTGGCCATTTTTCCGCTGGGTAGTTTTGGGCGCGCCGACCCTCGAAGGGTTATTTTTGGGCGCGGCTGTGCCCGCGGCCTATTTTTGGCACGCGGAGTACGCTCGCAAAGTCTCGCCCCAATCCGAGTCCGGCGGACGAAGTTGGCCAGCCCCTCCCCCCAAGGCTATAGCCCACCCGTTTTTTGTCCATTTTTCCGCTGGACGAACTTGGCGCCCCGGCCTTCAGGCGGTTATTTTTTGGCGTGGCTGTGCCCGCGGCCTATTTTTGGCACGCGGAGGCCGCTCGCAAAGTCTCGAACCATTCCGAGTCCGGCGGACGAAGTTGGCCAGCCCCTCCCCCCAAGGCTATAGCCCACCCGTTTTTTGTCCATTTTTCCGCTGGACGAACTTGGCGCCCCGGCCTTCGGGCGGTTATTTTTTGGCGTGGCTGTACCCGCGGCCTATTTTTGGCACGTGGAGGCCGCTCGCAAAGTCTCGAACCATTCCGATTTCGGCGGACGAAGTTGGCCAGCCCCTCCCCCCAAGGCTATAGCCCACCCGTTTTTTGGCCACTTTTCCGCTGGACAAACTTGGCGCCCCGGACTTCGGGCGGTTATTTTTGGGCACGGCTGTGCCCGCGGCCTATTTTTGGCGCGCGGAGACCGCTCGCAAAGTCTCGCCCCATTCCGAGTCCGGCGGACGAAGTTGGCCAGCCCCTCCCCCCAAGGCTATAGCCCACTCGTTTTTTGGCCATTTTTCCGCTGGACGAACTTGGCGCCCCGGCCTTCGGGAGGTTATTTTTGTCGCGGCTGTGCCCGCGACCTATTTTTGGCGTGCGGAGGCGACTCGCAAAGTCTCGCCCCATTCCGAGTCCGGCGGACGAAGTTGGCCAGCCCCTCCCCCCAAGGCTATAGCCCACCCGTTTTTTGCCCATTTTTCCGCTGGGGGGTTTGGGCGCGCCGACCTTCGGGGGGTTATTTTTGGGCGCGGTTGTGCCCGCGGCCTACTTATGGCACGCGGAGGCCACTCACAAAATCTCGCCCCATTCCGAGTCCGGCGGACGAAGTGGGCCAGCCCCTCCCCCCAAGGCTATAGCCCACCCGTTTTTTGGCCAATTTTTCGCTGCGGGGTTTGGGCGCGCCGACTTTCGGGGTGTTATTTTTGGGCGCGGCTGTGCCCGCGGCCTGTTTTTGGCACACGGAGGCCGCTCGCAAAGTCTCGCCCCATTCCGAGTCCGGCGGACGAAGTTGGCAGCCCCTCCCCCCAAGGTTATAGCCCACCCGTTTTTTGGCCATTTTTCCGCTGGGGGGTTTGGGCGCGCCGACCTTCGGGGGTTATTTTTGGGCGCGGCTGTGCCCGCGGCCTATTTTTGGCACGTGGAGGCCGCTCGCAAAGTCTCGCACCATTCCGAGCCCGGCGGACGAAGTGGGCCAGCCCCTTCCCCCAAGGCTATAGCCCACCCGTTTTTTGGCCATTTTTCCGCTGGACGAAATTGGCGCCCCGGCCTTAGGGCGGTTATTTTTGGGGGCGGCCATGCCCGTGGCCTATTTTTGGCACGCGGTGGCCACTCGCAAAGTCTCGCCCCATTCCGAGTCCGGCGGACGAGGTTGGGCAGACCCTCCCCCCAAGGCTATAGCCCACCCGTTTTTGGCCATTTTTCCGCTGGACGAACTTGGCGTCCCGGCCTTAGGGCAGTTATTTTTGGGCGCAGCCATGCCCATGGCCTATTTTTGGCACGTGGAGGCCGCTCGCAAAGTCTCGCCCCATTCCGAGTCCGGCGGACGAAGTTGGCAGCCCCTCCCCCCAAGGTTATAGCCCACCCGTTTTTTGGCCATTTTTCCGCTGGGGGGTTTGGGCGCGCCGACCTTCGGGGGTTATTTTTGGGCGCGGCTGTGCCCGCGGCCTATTTTTGGCACGTGGAGGCCGCTCGCAAAGTCTCGCACCATTCCGAGTCCGGCGGACGAAGTTGGCCAGCCCCTCCACCCAAGGCTATAGCCCACCCGTTTTTTGGCTATTTTTCCGCTGGACGAACTTGGCGCCCCGGTCTTCGGACCGTTATTTTTGGGTACGGCTGTGCCCGCGGCCTATTTTTTGCACGCGGAGGCCAATCGCAAAGTCTTGCCCCATTCCGAGCCCGGCGGACGAAGTGGGCCAGCCCCTTCCCCCAAGGCTATAGCCCACCCGTTTTTTGGCCATTTTTCCGCTGGACGAAATTGGCGCCCCGGCCTTAGGGCGGTTATTTTTGGGGGCGGCCATGCCCGTGGCCTATTTTTGGCACGCGGTGGCCACTCGCAAAGTCTCGCCCCATTCCGAGTCCGGCGGACGAGGTTGGGCAGACCCTCCCCCCAAGGCTATAGCCCACCCGTTTTTGGCCATTTTTCCGCTGGACGAACTTGGCGTCCCGGCCTTAGGGCAGTTATTTTTGGGCGCAGCCATGCCCATGGCCTATTTTTGGCACGTGGAGGCCGCTCGCAAAGTCTCGCCCCATTCCGAGTCCGGCGGACGAAGTTGGCCAGCCCCTCCCCCCAAAGCTATAGCCCACCCGTTTTTTGCCCATTTTTCCGCTGGGGGGTTTGGGCGCGCCGACCTTCGGGGGGTTATTTTTGGGCGCGGTTGTGCCCGCGGCCTACTTATGGCACGCGGAGGCCACTCACAAAATCTCGCCCATTCCGAGTCCGGCGGACGAAGTGGGCCAGCCCCTCCCCCCAAGGCTATAGCCCACCCGTTTTTTGGCCATTTTTCCGCTGGGTAGTTTTGGGCGCGCCGACCTTCGAAGGGTTATTTTTGGGTGCGGCTGTGCCCGCGGCCTATTTTTGGCACGCGGAGTACGCTCGCAAAGTCTCGCCCCAATCCGAGTCCGGCGGACGAAGTTGGCCAGCCCCTCCCCCCAAGGCTATAGCCCACCCGTTTTTTGTCCATTTTTCCGCTGGACGAACTTGGCGCCCCGGCCTTCGGGCGGTTATTTTTTGGCGTGGCTGTGCCCGCGGCCTATTTTTGGCACGCGGAGGCCGCTCGCAAAGTCTCGAACCATTCCGAGTCCGGCGGACGAAGTTGGCCAGCCCCTCCCCCCAAGGCTATAGCCCACCCGTTTTTTGTCCATTTTTCCGCTGGACGAACTTGGCGCCCCGGCCTTCGGGCGGTTATTTTTTGGCGTGGCTGTACCCGCGGCCTATTTTTGGCACGCGGAGGCCGCTCGCAAAGTCTCGAACCATTCCGAGTCCGGCGGACGAAGTTGGCCAGCCCCTCCCCCCAAGGCTATAGCCCACCCGTTTTTTGGCCACTTTTCCGCTGGACGAACTTGGCGCCCCGGACTTCGGGCGGTTATTTTTGGGCACGGCTGTGCCCGCGGCCTATTTTTGGCGCGCGGAGGCCGCTCGCAAAGTCTCGCCCCATTCCGAGTCCGGCGGACGAAGGTTGCCAGCCCCTCCCCCCAAGGCTATAGCCCACTCGTTTTTTGGCCATTTTTCCGCTGGACGAACTTGGCGCCCCGGCATTCGGGAGGTTATTTTTGTCGCGGCTGTGCCCGCGACCTATTTTTGGCGTGCGGAGGTGACTCGCAAAGTCTCACCCCATTCCGAGTCCGGCGGACGAAGTTGGCCAGCCCCTCCCCCCAAGGCTATAGCCCACCCGTTTTTTGCCCATTTTTCCGCTGGGGGGCTTGGGCGCGCCGACCTTCGGGGGGTTATTTTTGGGCGCGGTTGTGCCCGCGGTCTACTTATGGCACGCGGAGGCCACTCACAAAATCTCGCCCCATTCCGAGTCCGGCGGACGAAGTGGGCCAGCCCCTCCCCCCAAGGCTATAGCCCACCCGTTTTTTGGCCATTTTTCCGCTGGGGGGTTTGGGCGCGCCGACCTTCGGGGGTTATTTTTGGGCGCGGCTGTGCCCGCGGCCTATTTTTGGCACGCGGAGGCCGCTCGCAACGTCTCGCCCCATTCCGAGTCCGGCGGACGAAGTGGGCCAGCCCCTCCCCCCAAGGATATAGCTCACCCGTTTTTTGGCCATTTTTCCGCTGGACGAACTTGGCGCCCCGGCCTTCAGGTGGTTATTTTTTAACGCGGCTGTGCCCGCGGCCTATTTTTGGCACGCAGAGGCCACTCGCAAAGTCTCGCACCATTCCGAGTCCGGCGGACGAAGTTGGCCAGCCCCTCCACCCAAGGCTATAGCCCACCCGTTTTTTGTCCATTTTTCCGCTGGACGAACTTGGCGCCCCGGTCTTCGGACGGTTATTTTTGGGTACGGCTGTGCCCGCGGCCTATTTTTGGCACGCGGAGGCCAATCGCAAAGTCTTGCCCCATTCCGAGCCCGGCGGACGAAGTGGGCCAGCCCCTCCCCCCAAGGCTATAGCCCACCCGTTTTTTGGCCATTTTTCCGCTGGACGAACTTGGCGCCCCGGCCTTCGGGCGGTTATTTTTGGGCGCAGCTGTGCCCGTGGCCTATTTTTGGCACGCGGAGGCCGCTCGTAAAGTCTCGGCCCATTCCGAGTCCGGCGGGCGAAGTTGGCCAGCCCCTCCCCCCAAGGCTATAGCCCACCCGTTTTTGGCCATTTTTCCGCTGGACGAACTTGGCGTCCCGGCCTAAGGGCGGTTATTTTTGGGGGCGGCCGTGCCCGCGGCCTATTTTTGGCACGCGGTGGCCACTCGCAAAGTCTCGCCCCATTCCGAGTCCGGCGGACGAGGTTGGGCAGACCCTCCCCCCAAGGCTAAAGCCCACCCGTTTTTTGGCCATTTTTCCGCTGGGTAGTTTGGGCGCGCCGACCTTTGAAGAGTTATTTTTGGGCGCGGCTGTGCCCGCGGCCTATTTTTGGCATGCGGAGTCCGCTCGCAAAGTCTCGTCCCATTCCGAGTCCGGCGGACGAAGTTGGCCAGCCCCTCCCCCCAAGGCTATAGCCCACCCGTTTTTTGTCCATTTTTCCGCTGGACGAACTTGGCGCCCCGGCCTTCGGGCGGTTATTTTTTGGTGCGGCTGTGCCCGCGGCCTATTTTTGGCACGCGGAGTCCGCTCGCAAAGTCTCGAACCATTCCGAGTCCGGCGGACGAAGTTGGCCAGCCCCTCCCCCCAAGGCTATAGCCCACCCGTTTTTTGGCCACTTTTCCGCTGGACGAACTTGGCGCCCCGGCCTTCGGGCGGTTATTTTTTGGCGCGGCTGTGCCCGCGGCCTATTTTTGGCACGCGGAGGCCGCTCGCAAAGTCTCGAACCATTCCGAGTCCGGCGGACGAAGTTGGCCAGCCCCTCCCCCCAAGGCTATAGCCCACCCGTTTTTTGGCCAGTTTTCCGCTGGACGAACTTGGCGCCCCGGACTTCGGGCGGTTATTTTTGGGCGCGGCTGTCCCCGCGGCCTATTTTTGGCACGCGGAGGCCTCTCGCAAAGTCTCGCCCCATTCCGAGTCCGGCGGACGAAGTTGGCTAGCCCCGCCCCCCAAGGCTATAACCCACCAGTTTTTTGGCCATTTTTCCGCTGGGGGGTTTGGGCGCGCCGACCTTCGGGTGGTTATTTTTGGACGCGTCTGTGTCCACGGCCTATTTTTTGCACGCGGAGGCCGCTCGCAAAGTCTCGTCCCATTCCGAGTCCGGCGGACGAAGTGGGCCGGCGCCTCCCCCCATGGCTATAGCCCACCCATTTTTTGGCCATTTTCCCGCTGGGGGGTTTGGGAGCACCGACCTTCGCGGGGTTATTTTTGGGCGCGGCTGTGAACGCGGCCTATTTTTGGCACGCGAAGGCCGCTCGCAAAGTCTCGCACCATTCCGAGTCCGGCGGACGAAGTGGGCCGGCCCCTCCCCCCAAGGCTATAGCCCGCCCGTTTTTTGGCCATTTTTCCGCTGGACGAACTTGGCGCCCCGGCCTTCGGGCCGTTATTTTTGGGCGCGCCTGTGACGGCGGCCCATTTTTGGCACACGGAGGCCGCTCGCATAGTCTTGCCCCATTCCGAGTCCGGCGGACGAAGTTGGCTAGCCCCTCCCACCAAGGCTATAGCCCACCCGTTTTCTGGCCATTTTTCTGCTGGACGAACTTGGCGCCCCGGCCTTCGGGCTGTTATTTTTGGACGCGGCTGTGCCCGCGGCCTATTTTTGGCACACGGAGGCCACTCACAAATTCTCACCCCATTCCGAGTCCGGCGGACGAAGTTGGCAGCCCCTCCCCCCAAGGTTATAGCCCACCCGTTTTTTGGCCAATTTTCCGCTGGGGGGTTTGGGCGCGCCGACCTTCGGGGGTTATTTTTGGGCGCGGCTGTGCCCGCGGCCTATTTTTGGCACGCAGAGGCCGCTCGCAATGTCTCGCCCCATTCCGAGTCTGGCGGACAAAGTGGGCCAGCCCCTCCCCCCAAGGCTATAGCTCACCCGTTTTTTGGCCATTTTTCCGTTGGACGAACTTGGCGCCCCGGCCTTCGGGCGGTTATTTTTTAGCGCGGCTGTGCCCGCGGCCTATTTTTGGCACGCAGAGGCCGCTCGCAAAGTCTCGCACCTTTCCGAGTCCGGCGGACGAAGTTGGCCAGCCCCTCCACCCAAGGCTATAGCCCACCCGTTTTTTGTCCATTTTTCCGCTGTACTAACTTGGCGCCCCGGTCTTCGGACGGTTATTTTTGGGTACGGCTGTGCTCGCGGCTTATTTTTGGCACACGGAGGCCAATCGCAAAGTCTTGCCCCATTCCGAGTCCGGCGGACGAAGTGGGCCAGCCCCTCCCCCCAAGGCTATAACCCACCAGTTTTTTGGCCATTTTTCCGCTGGGGGGTTTGGGCGCGCCGACCTTCGGGTGGTTATTTTTGGGCGCGTCTGTGTCCACGGCCTATTTTTCGCACGCGGAGGCCGCTCGCAAAGTCTCGTCCCATTCCGAGTCCGGCGGACGAAGTGGGCCGGCGCCTCCCCCCAAGGCTATAGCCCACCCATTTTTTGGCCATTTTTCCGCTGGGGGGTTTGGGAGCACCGACCTTCGCGGGGTTATTTTTGGGCGCGGCTGTGAACGCGGCCTATTTTTGGCACGCGAAGGCCGCTCGCAAAGTCTCGCACCATTCCGAGTCCGGCGGACGAAGTGGGCCGGCCCCTCCCCCCAAGGCTATAGCCCGCCCGTTTTTTGGCCATTTTTCCGCTGGACGAACTTGGCGCCCCGGCCTTCGGGCCGTTATTTTTGGGCGCGCCTGTGACGGCGGCACATTTTTGGCACACGGAGGCCGCTCGCATAGTCTCGCCCCATTCCGAGTCCGGCGGACGAAGTTGGCTAGCCCCTCCCACCAAGGCTATAGCCCACCCGTTTTCTGGCCATTTTTCTGCTGGACGAACTTGGCGCCCCGGCCTTCGGGCTGTTATTTTTGGACGCAGCTGTGCCCGCGGCCTATTTTTGGCACACGGAGGCCGCTCGCAAAGTCTCGCCCCATTCCGAGTCCGGCGGACGAAGTTGGCAGCCCCTCCCCCCAAGGTTATAGCCCACCCGTTTTTTGGCCATTTTTCCGCTGGGGGGTTTGGGCGCGCCGACCTTCGGGGGTTATTTTTGGGCACGGCTGTGCTCGCGGCCTATTTTTGGCACGCGGAGGCCGCTCGCAATGTCTCGCCCCATTCCGAGTCTGGCGGACGAAGTGGGCCAGCCCCTCCCCCCAAGGCTATAGCTCACCCGTTTTTTGGCCATTTTTCCGCTGGACGAACTTGGCGCCCCGGTCTTCGGACGGTTATTTTTGGGTACGGCTGTGCCCGCGGCTTATTTTTGGCATGCGGAGGCCAATCGCAAAGTCTTCCCCATTCCGAGCCCTGCGGACGAAGTGGGCCAGCCCCTCCCCCCAAGGCTATAGCCCACCCGTTTTCTGGCCATTTTTCCGCTGGATGAACTTGGCGCCCTGGCCTTCGGGCGGTTATTTTTGGGCGCAGCTGTGCCCGTGGCCTATTTTTGGCACGCGGAGGCAGCTCGTAAACTCTCGCCCCATTCCAAGTCCGGCGGACGAAGTTGGCCTGCCCCTCCCCCGAAGGCTATAGCCCACCCGTTTTTTGACCATTTTTCCGCTGGGGGGTTTGGGCGCGCCGACTTTCGGGGGGTTATTTTTGGGCGCGGCTGTGCCCGCGGCCTATTTTTGGCACGCAGAGGCCGCTCGCAAAGTCTCGCCCCATTCCGAGTCCGGCGGACGAAGTTGGCCAGCCCCTCCCCCCAAGGCTATAGCCCACCCGTTTTTGGCCATTTTTCCGCTGGACGAACTTGGCGTCCCGGCCTTAGGGCTGTTATTTTTGGGGGCGGCTGTGCCCGCGGCCTATTTTTGGCACGCGGTGGCCTCTCACAAAGTCTCGCCCCATTCCGAGTCCGGCGGACGAGGTTGGGCAGCCCCTCCCCCCAAGGCTATAGCCCACCCGTTTTTTGGCCATTTTTCCGCTGGGTAGTTTGGGCGCGCCGACCTTCGAATGGTTATTTTTGGGCGCGGCTGTGCCCCCGGCCTATTTTTGGCACGCGGAGTCCGTTCGCAAAGTCTCGCCCCATTCCGAGTCCGGCGGACGAAGGTGGCCAGACCCTCCCCCCAAGGCTATAGCCCACCCGTTTTTTGTCCATTTTTCCGCTGGACGAACTTGGCGCCCTGGCCTTCGGGCGGTTATTTTTTGGCGCGGCTGTGCCCACTGCCTATTTTTGGAACGCGGAGGCCACTCGCAAAGTCTCGAACCATTCCGAGTCCGGCGGACGAAGTTGGCCAGCCCCTCCCCCAAGGCTATAGCCCACCCGTTTTTTGGCCATTTTTCCGCTGGACGAACTTGGCGCCTCGGACTTCGGGCGGTTATTTTTGGGCACGGCTGTGACCGCGGCCTATTTTTGGCACGCGGAGGCCGTTCGCATAGTCTCGCCCCATTCCGAGTCCGGCGGACGAAGTTGGCTAGCCCCTCCCACCAAGGCTATAGCCCACCCGTTTTCTGACCATTTTTCCGCTGGACGAACTTGGCGCCCCGGCCTTCGGGCGGTTATTTTTGGCGCGGCTGTCCCCGCGGCCTATTTTTGGCACGCAGAGGCCTCTCGCAAAGTCTCGCCCCATTCCGAGCCCGGCGGACGAAGTGGGCCGGCCCCTCCCCCCAAGGCTATAGCCCGCCCGTTTTTTGGCCATTTTTCCGCTGGACGAACTTGGCGCCTCGGACTTCGGGCGGTTATTTTTGGGCACGGCTGTGACCGCGGCCTGGCCACAGCACGCGGAGGCCGTTCGCATAGTCTCGCCCCATTCCGAGTCCGGCGGACGAAGTTGGCTAGCCCCTCCCACCAAGGCTATAGCCCACCCGTTTTCTGACCATTTTTCCGCTGGACGAACTTGGCGCCCCGGCCTTCGGGCGGTTATTTTTGGGCACGGCTGTGACCGCGGCCTATTTTTGGCACGCGGTGGCCTCTCACAAAGTCTCGCCCCATTCCGAGTCCGGCGGACGAGGTTGGGCAGCCCCTCCCCCCAAGGCTATAGCCCACCCGTTTTTTGGCCATTTTTCCGCTGGGTAGTTTGGGAGCACCGACCTTCGCGGGGTTATTTTTGGGCGCGGCTGTGAACGCGGCCTATTTTTGGCACGCGAAGGCCGCTCGCAAAGTCTCGCACCATTCCGAGTCCGGCGGACGAAGTGGGCCGGCCCCTCCCCCCAAGGCTATAGCCCGCCCGTTTTTTGGCCATTTTTCCGCTGGACGAACTTGGCGCCTCGGACTTCGGGCGGTTATTTTTGGGCACGGCTGTGACCGCGGCCTATTTTTGGCACGCGGAGGCCGTTCGCATAGTCTCGCCCCATTCCGAGTCCGGCGGACGAAGTTGGCTAGCCCCTCCCACCAAGGCTATAGCCCACCCGTTTTCTGACCATTTTTCCGCTGGACGAACTTGGCGCCCCGGCCTTCGGGCGGTTATTTTTGGGCACGGCTGTGACCGCGGCCTATTTTTAGCACACGGAGGCCGATCGCAAAGTCTCGCCCCATTCCGAGCCCGGCGGACGAAGTTGGCCAGCCCCTCCCCCCAAGGCTATAGCCCACCCGTTTTTTGGGCATTTTTCCGCTGGAGGAATTTGGCGCCCCGGCCTTCAGGCGGTTATTTTTGGGCGCGGCTGTCCCCGCGGCCTATTTTTGGCACGCAGAGGCCTCTCGCAAAGTCTCGCCCCATTCCGAGTCCGGCAGACGAATTTGGCCAGCCCTGCCCCCCAAGGCTATAACCCACCCGTTTTTTGGCCATTTTTCCGCTGGGGGGTTTGGGCGCGCCGACCTTCGGGGGGTTATTTTTCAGCGCGTCTGGGTCCACGGCCTATTTTTCGCACGCGGAGGCCGCTCGCAAAGTCTCGCCCCATTCCGAGTCCGGCGGACGAAGTGGGCCGGCGCCTCCCCCCAAGGCTATAGCCCACCCATTTTTTGGCCATTTTTCCGCTGGGGGGTTTGGGAGCGCCGACCTTCGCGGGGTTATTTTTCGGCGCGTCTGGGTCCACGGCCTATTTTTCGCACGCGGAGGCCGCTCGCAAATTCTCGCACCATTCCGAGTCCGGCGGACGAAGTGGGCCGGCCCCTCCCCCCAAGGCTATAGCCCACCCGTTTTTTGGGCATTTTTCCGCTGGAGGAATTTGGCGCCCCAGCCTTCAGGCGGTTATTTTTGGGCGCGGCTGTCCCCGCGGCCTATTTTTGGCACGCAGAGGCCTCTCGCAAAGTCTCGCCCCATTCCGAGTCCGGCAGACGAATTTGGCAAGCCCTGCCCCCCAAGGCTATAACCCACCCGTTTTTTGGCCATTTTTCCGCTGGGGGGTTTGGGCGCGCCGACCTTCGGGGGGTTATTTTTCGGCGCGTCTGGGTCCACGGCCTATTTTTCGCACGCGGAGGCCGCTCGCAAATTCTCGCACCATTCCGAGTCCGGCGGACGAAGTGGGCCGGCCCCTCCCCCCAAGGCTATAGCCCGCCCGTTTTTTGGCCATTTTTCCGCTGGACGAACTTGGCGCTCCGGCCTTCGGGTGGTTATTTTTGGGCGCGCCTGTGACTGCGGCCCATTTTTGGCACGCGGAGGCCGCTCGCATAGTCTCGCCCCATTCCGAGTCCGGCGGACGAAGTTGGCTAGCCCCTCCCACCAAGGCTATAGCCCACCCATTTTCTGGCCATTTTTCCGCTGGACGAACTTGGCGCCCCGGCCTTCGGGCTGCTATTTTTGGGCGCGGCTGTGCCCGCGGCCTATTTTCTGCACAAGGAAGCCGCTCGCAAAGAATCGCCCCATTCCGAGTCCGGCGGACGAAGTTTGCCAGCCCGTCGCCCCAAGGCTATAGCCCACCCGTTTTTTGTCCATTTTTCCGCAGGGGGGTTTGGGCGCGCCGACCTTCGGGCAATTATTTTTGGGTGCGGCTGTGCCCACGGCCTATTTTTGGCACGCGGAGGCCGCTCGCAAAGTCTCGCCCCATTCCGAGTCCGGCGGACGAAGTGGGCCAGCCCCTCCCCCCAAGGCTATTGCCCACCCGTTTTTTGGCCATTTTTCCGCTGGGGGGTTTGGGCGCGCCGACCTTCGGGGGGTTATTTTTAGGCGCGGCTGTGCCCGCAGCCTATTTTCGCCACGCGGAGCCCACTCGTAAAGTCCCACCCCATTCCGAGTCCGGCGGACGAAGTTGGCCAGCCCCTCCCCCCAAGGCTATAGCCCACCCATTTTTTGGCCATTTTTCCGCTGGGGGGTTTGGGCGCGCCGACCTTCGCGGGGTTATTTTTGGGCACGGCTGTGACCGCGGCCTATTTTTGGCACGCGGAGGCCGCTCACAAAGTCTCGTACCATTCCGAGTCCGGCGGACGAAGTTGGCCAGCCCCTCCCCCCAAGGCTATAGCCCACCCGTTTTTTGGCCAATTTTCCGCTGGACGAACTTGGAGCCCCGGCCTTCAGGCAGTTATTTTTGGGCGCGCCTGTGACTGCGGCCCATTTTTGGCACACGGAAGCCGCTCGCAAAGTATCGCCCCATTCCGAGTCCGGCGGACGAAGTTTGCCAGCCCCTCCCACCAAGGCTATAGCCCACCCGTTTTCTGGCCATTTTTCCGCTGGATGAACTTGGCGCCCCGGCCTTCGGGCCGTTATTTTTGGGCGTGGCAGTGCCCGCGGCCTATTTTTGGCACGCGGAGGCCGCTCGCAAAGTCTCGCCCCATGTCGAGTCCGGTGGACGAAGTTGGCCAGCCCCTCCCCGCAAGGCTATAGCCCACCCGTTTTTTGGCCATTTTTCCTCTGGGGGGTTTGGGCGCGCCGACCTTCGGGGGGTTAATTTTGGGCACGGCTGTGCCCGCGGCCAATTTTTAGCACGCGGAGGCCGCTCGCAAAGTCTCGCCCCATTCCGAGTCCGGCGGACGAAGTTGGCTAGCCCCTCCCACCAAGGCTATAGCCCACCCGTTTTCTGGCCATTTTTCCGCTGGACGAACTTGGCGCCCCGGCCTTCGGGCCGTTATTTTTGGGCGCGGCTGTGCCCGCGGCCTATTTTTGGCACGCGGAGGCCGTTCGCATAGTCTCGCCCCATTCCGAGTCCGGCGGACGAAGTTGGCTAGCCCCTCCCACCAAGGCTATAGCCCACCCGTTTTCTGACCATTTTTCCGCTGGACGAACTTGGCGCCCCGGCCTTCGGGCGGGTATTTTTGGCGCGGCTGTGCCCATGCCTATTTTTGGCACGCGGAGGCCGTTCGCATAGTCTCGCCCCATTCCGAGTCCGGCGGACGAAGTTGGCTAGCCCCTCCCACCAAGGCTATAGCCCACCCGTTTTCTGACCATTTTTCCGCTGGACGAACTTGGCGCCCCGGCCTTCGGGCGGTTATTTTTGGCGCGCCTATGACCGTGGCCCATTTTTGGCACGCGGAAGCCGCTCGCATAGTCTCGCCCCATTCCGAGTCCAGCGGACGAAGTTGGGTAGCCCCTCCCACCAAGGCTATAGCCCACCCGTTTTCTGGCCATTTTTCCGCTGGACGAACTTGGTGCCCCGGCCTTCGGGCCGTTATTTTTGGGCGCGGCTGTGCCCGCGGCCTATTTTTGGCAAACGGAAGCCGCTCGCAAAGTCTTGCCCCTTTCCGAGTCCGGCGGACAAAGTTTGGCAGCCCCTCCCCCCAAGGCTATAGACCACCCGTTTTTTGGCCATTTTTCCTCTGGGGGGTTTGGGCGCGCCAACCTTCGGGGGGTTATTTTTGTGCGCGGCTGTGCCCACGGCCAATTTTTGGCAAACGGAAGCCGCTCGCAAAGTCTTGCCCCATTCCGAGTCCGGCGGACGAAGTTGGCTAGCCCCTCCCACCAAGGCTATAGCCCACCCGTTTTCTGGCCATTTTTCCGCTGGACGAACTTGGCGCCCCGGCCTTCGGGCCGTTATTTTTGGGCGCGGCTGTGCCCGCGGCCTATTTTTGGCACGCGGAGGCCGTTCGCATAGTCTCGCCCCATTCCGAGTCCGGCGGACGAAGTTGGTTAGCCCCTCCCACCAAGGCTATAGCCCACCCGTTTTCTGGCCATTTTTCCGCTGGACGAACTTGGCGCCCCGGCCTTCGGGCGGTTATTTTTGGCGCGCCTATGACCGTGGCCCATTTTTGGCACGCGGAGGCCGCTCGCATAGTCTCGCCCCATTCCGAGTCCGGCGGACGAAGTTGGGTAGCCCCTCCCACCAAGGCTATAGCCCACCCGTTTTCTGGCCATTTTTCCGCTGGACGAACTTGGTGCCCCGGCCTTCGGGCCGTTATTTTTGGGCGCGGCTGTGCCCGCGGCCTATTTTTGGCAAACGGAAGCCGCTCGCAAAGTCTTGCCCCTTTCCGAGTCCGGCGGACGAACTTGTCCAGCCCCACCCCCCAAGGCTATAGCCCACCCGTTTTTGTGGGCTTTTTCCGCTGGACGAACTTGGCGCCCCGGCCTTCGGGCGGGTATTTTTGGGTGCGGCTGTGCCCGCGGCCTATTTTTGCCATACGGAGGTGCCTCGCAAAGTTTCGTGCCATTCCGAGTCCGGCGGACGAAGTTGGCCAGCCCCACCCCCCAAGGCTATAGCCCACCCGTTTTTGTGGCCCTTTTCCGCTGGACGAACTTGGCGCCCGACCTTCGGGCGGGCATTTTGGGCGCGGCTATGCTTGCGGCCTATTTTTGGAACACGGAGGTGCGTCGCAAAGTCTCGCGCCATTCCGAGTTCGGCGGACGAACTTGTCCAGCCCCACCCCCAAGGCTATAGCCCACCCGTTTTTGTGGCCTTTTTCCGCTGGACGAACTTGGCGCCCCGGCCTTCGGGTGGGTATTTTTCGATGTGGCTGTGCCCACGGCCTATTTTTGGCACACGGAGGTGCCTCGCAAAGTCTCGCGCCATTCCGAGTTCGACGGACGAAGTTGTCCAGCCCCAACCCCAATGCTATAGCCCACCCGTTTTTGTGGCCTTTTTCCGCTGGACGAACTTGGTGGCCCGGCCTTCGGGCTGTATTTTTGGCGCGGCTGTGCCCTCGGCCTATTTTTAGCACACGGAGGTGCGTCGCAATGCCTCGCGCCATTCCTAGTCTGGCGGACGAAGTTGGCCAGCCCCCACCCCCCAAGGCTATAGCCCACCCGTTTTTGTGGCCTTTTTCCGCTGGACGAACTTGGCGCCCCGGCCTTCGGGCGGTTATTTTTGGGCGCGGCTGTGCCCGGGGCCTATTTTTGGCACACGGAGGCCGCTCGCAAAGTCTAGCGCCATTCCGAGTCCGGCGGACGAAGTTGGCCAGCCCCACCCCCCAAGGCTATATCCCACCCGTTTTTGTCCCCTGTTTCCGCTGGACGAACTTGGCGCACCGGCCTTCGGGCGGTTATTTTTGGGCCCGGCTCTGCCCGGGGCCTATTTTTGGCACACGGAGGCCGCTCGCAAAGTCTCGCGCCATTCCGAGTCCGGCGGACGAACTTGGACAGCCCCACCCCCAAAGGCTATAGCCCACCCATTTTTGTGGCCTTTTTCCGCTGGACGAACTTGGCGCCACGGCCTTCGGGCGGTTATTTTTGGGCGCGGCTGTGCTCGGGACCTATTTTTGGCACTCGGAGGCCGCTCGCAAAGTCTCGCCCCATTCCGAGTCCGGCGGACGAACCTGGCCAGCCCCACCCCCCACGGCTATAGCCCACCCGTTTTTGTGGCCTTTTCCGCTGGACGAACTTGGCGCCGCGGCCTTCGGGTGGGTATTTTTGGTCACGGCTGTGCCCACGGCCTATTTTTGGCACACGGAGGGGACTGTCAAAGTCTCGCGCCATTCCGAGTCCGGCGGACGAAGTTGGCCAGCCCCCCCCCCCAAGGCTATAGCCCACCCGTTTTTGTGGCCTTTTTCCGCTGGACGAACTTGGCGCCGCGGCCTTGGGGAGCGTATTTTTGGGCGCGGCTGTGCCCGCAGCCTATTTTTGGAACACAGAGGCGCCTCGCAAAGTCTTGCACCATTCCGAGTCCCGCGGACGAAGTTGGCCAGCCCCACCCCCCAAGGCTATATCCCACCCGTTTTTGTCCCCTGTTTCCGCTGGACGAACTTGGCGCACCGGCCTTCGGGCGGTTATTTTTGGGCGCGGCTCTGCCCGGGGCCTATTTTTGTCACACGGAGGCCGCTCGCAAAGTCTCGCGCCATTCCGAGTCCGGCGGACGAACTTGGACAGCCCCACCCCCAAAGGCTATAGCCCACCCATTTTTGTGGCCTTTTTCCGCTGGACGAACTTGGCGCCACGGCCTTCGGGCGGTTATTTTTGGGCGCGGCTGTGCCCGGGACCTATTTTTGGCACTCGGAGGCCGCTCGCAAAGTCTCGCCCCATTCCGAGTCCGGCGGACGAACCTGGCCAGCCCCACCCCCCACGGCTATAGCCCACCCGTTTTTGTGGCCTTTTCCGCTGGACGAACTTGGCGCCGCGGCCTTCGGGTGGGTATTTTTGGTCACGGCTGTGCCCACGGCCTATTTTTGGCACACGGAGGGGACTGTCAAAGTCTCGCGCCATTCCGAGTCCGGCGGACGAAGTTGGCCAGCCCCCCCCCCCAAGGCTATAGCCCACCCGTTTTTGTGGCCTTTTTCCGCTGGACGAACTTGGCGCCGCGGCCTTGGGGAGCGTATTTTTGGGCGCGGCTGTGCCCGCAGCCTATTTTTGGAACACAGAGGCGCCTCGCAAAGTCTTGCACCATTCCGAGTCCCGCGGACGAAGTTGGCCAGCCCCACTCCCCAAGGCTATAGCCCACCCGTTTTTGTGGACTTTTTCCGCTGGACGAACTTGGCGCCGCGGCCTTCGGGAGGGTATTTTTGGACGCGGCTGTGCCCGCAGCCTATTTTCGGCACACGGAGGTGCCTCGCAAAGTCTCGCGCCATTCCGAGTCCGGCGGACGAAGTTGGCCAGCCCCACCCCCCAAGGCTATAGCCCGCTCGTTTTTGTGGCCTTTTTCCGCTGGACGAACTTGGCGCCGCGGCCTTCGGGAGGGTATTTTTGGGCGCGGCTGTGCCCGCTGCCTATTTTTGGCACACGGAGGCGCCTCGTAAAGTCTCGCGCCATTCCGAGTCACGCGGACGAAGTTGGCCAGCCCCACCCCCCAAGGCTATAGCCCACCCGTTTTTGTGGCCTTTTTCCACTGGACGAACTTGGCACCGCGGCCTTCGGGAGGGTATTTTTGGGCGCGGCTGTGCCCGCAGCCTATTTTTGGCACACGGAGGTTCCTCGCAAAGTCTCCCGCCATTCCGAGTCCGGCGGACGAAGTTGTCCAGCCCCACCCCCCAAGGCTATAGCCCACCCGTTTTTGTGGCCTTTTTCCGCTGGACGAACTTGGCGCCGCGGCCTTCGGGCCGGTATTTTTGGGCGCGGCTGTGCACGCTGCCCATTTTAGGCACATGGAGGCGGCTCGCAAAGTCTCGCGCCATTCCGAGTCCGGCGGAAGAAGTTGGCCAGCCCCACCCCCCGAGGTTATAGCCCACCCGTTTTTGTGGCCTTTTTCCGCTGGACGAACTTGGCGCCGCGGCCTTCGGGCGGGTATTTTTGGGCGCGGCTGTGCCCGCTGCCTATTTTTGACACACGGAGGCACCTCGCAAAGTCTCGCGCCATTCCGAGTCCGGCGGACGAAGTTGGCCAGCCCCACCCCCCAAGGCTATAGCCCACCCGATTTTGTGGCCTTTTTCAGCTGGTCGAACTTGGCGCCGCGGCCTTCGGGAGGGTATTTTTGGGCGCGGCTGTGCCCGCAGCCTATTTTTGGCACACGGAGGCGCCTCGTAAAGTCTCGCGCCATTCCGAGTCCCGCGGACGAAGTTGGCCAGCCCCACCCCCCAAGGCTATAGCCCACCCGTTTTTGTGGCCTTTTTCCGCTGGACGAACTTGGCGCCGCGGCCTTCGGGAGGGTATTTTTGGGCGCGGCTGTGGCCGCAGCCTATTTTTGGCACACGGAGGTGCCTCACAAAGTCTCGCGCCATTCCGAGTCCGGCGGACGAAGTTGGCCAGCCCCACCCCCCAAGGCTATAGCCCGCTCGTTTTTGTGGCCTTTTTCCGCTGGACGAACTTGGCGCCGCGGCCTTCGGGAGGGTATTTTTGGGCGCGGCTGTGTCCGTAGCCTATTTTTGGCACACGGAGGCGCCTCGTAAAGTCTCGCGCCATTCCGAGTCACGCGGACGAAGTTGGCCAGCCCCACCCCCCAAGGCTATAGCCCACCCGTTTTTGTGGCCTTTTTCCACTGGACGAACTTGGCACCGCGGCCTTCGGGAGGGTATTTTCAGGCGGCTGTGCCCGCAGCCTATTTTTGGCACCCTGAGGTACCTCGCAAAGTCTCTCGCCATTCCGAGTCCGGCGGACGAACTTGTCCACCCCCACCCCCAAGGCGATAGCCCACCCGTTTTTGTGGCCTTTTTCCGCTGGACGAACTTGGCGCCGCGGCCTTCGGGCCGGTATTTTTGGGCGCGGCTGTGCACGCTGCCCATTTTAGGCACATGGAGGCGGCTCGCAAAGTCTCGCGCCATTCCGAGTCCGGCGGAAGAAGTTGGCCAGCCCCACCCCCCGAGGGTATAGCCCACCCGATTTTGTGGCCTTTTTCCGCTGGACGAACTTGGCGCCGCGGCCTTCGGGCGGGTATTTTTGGGCGCGGCTGTGCCCGCTGCCTATTTTTGACACACGGAGGCACCTCGCAAAGTCTCGCGCCATTCCGAGTCCGGCGGACGAAGTTGGCCAGCCCCACCCCCCAAGGCTATAGCCCACCCGATTTTGTGGCCTTTTTCAGCTGGTCGAACTTGGCGCCGCGGCCTTCGGGAGGGTATTTTTGGGCGCGGCTGTGCCCGCAGCCTATTTTTGGCACACGGAGGCGCCTCGTAAAGTCTCGCGCCATTCCGAGTCCCGCGGACGAAGTTGGCCAGCCCCACCCCCCAAGGCTATAGCCCACCCGTTTTTGTGGCCTTTTTCCGCTGGACGAACTTGGCGCCGCGGCCTTCGGGAGGGTATTTTTGGGCGCGGCTGTGCCCGCAGCCTATTTTTGGCACACGGAGGTGCCTCACAAAGTCTCGCGCCATTCCGAGTCCGGCGGACGAAGTTGGCCAGCCCCACCCCCCAAGGCTATAGCCCGCTCGTTTTTGTGGCCTTTTTCCGCTGGACGAACTTGGCGCCGCGGCCTTCGGGAGGGTATTTTTGGGCGCGGCTGTGTCCGTAGCCTATTTTTGGCAAACGGAGGAGCCTCGCAAAGTCTCGCGCCATTCCGAGTCCGGCGGACGAAGTTGGCCAGCCCCACCTCCCAAGGCTATAGCCCACCCGTTTTTGTGGCCTTTTTCCGCTGGACGAACTTGGCGCCGCGGCCTTCGGGCTCGTATTTTTGGGCGCGGCTGTGCCCGCTGCCTATTTTAGGCACATGGAGGCGCCTTGAAAAGTCTCGCGCCATTCCGAGTCCGGCGGACGAAGTTGGCCAGCCCCACCCCCCGAGGTTATTGCCCGCCCGTTTTTGTGGCCTTTTTCCGCTGGACGAACTTGGCGCCGCGGCCTTCGGGCGGGTATTTTTGGGCGCGGCTGTGCCCGCTGCCTATTTTTGGTACAAGGAGGCCGTTCGCAAAGTCTCGCGCCATTCCGAGTCCGGCGGACGAAGTTGGCCAGCCCCACCCCCCAAGGCTATAGCCCACCCGTTTTTGTGGCCTTTTTCCGCTGGACGAACTTAGCGCCCCGGCCTTCGGGCGGTTATTTTTGGGCGCGGCTGTGCCCGGGGCCTATTTTTGGCACATGGAGGCCGCTCGCAAAGTCTCGCGCCATTCCGAGTCCGGCGGACGAAGTTGGCCAGCTCCACCCCCCAAGGCTATAGCCCACCCGTTTTTCTGGCCTTTTTCCGCTGGACGAACTTGGCGCCCCGGCCTTCGCTCGGTTATTTTTAGGCGCGGCTGTGCCCGGGGCCTATTTTTGGCACACGGAGGCCGCTCGCAAACTCTCGCGCCATTCCGAGCCCGGCGGACGAAGTTGGCCAGCCCCACCCCCCAAGGCTATAGCCCACCCGTTTTTGTGGCCTTTTTCCGGTGGACGAACTGGGCGCCCCGGCCTTCGGGCGGTTATTTTTGGGCGCGGCTGTGTGCGGGGCCTATTTTTGGTACAAGGAGGCCGTTCGCAAAGTCTCGCGCCATTCGGAGTCCGGCGGACGAAGTTGGCCAGCCCCACCCCCCAAGGCTATAGCCCACCCGTTTTTGTGGCCTTTTTCCGCTGGACGAACTTGGCGCCGCGGCCTTCGGGCTGGTATTTTTGGACGTGGCTGTGCCCGCGGCCTATTTTTGGGACACGGAGGTGCCTCTCAAAGTCTCGCGCCATTCCGAGTCCGGCGGACGAAGTTGTCCAGTCCCACCCCCCAAGGCTATAGCCCACCCGTTTTTGTGGCCTTTTTACGCTGGACGAACTTCGCGCGCGGCCTTCGGGCGGGTATTTTTGGGCGCGGCTGTGCCCGCGGCCTATTTTTGGCACACGGAGCTGCCTCGGAATGTCTCGCGCCATTCCGAGTCCGGCGGACGAAGTTGGCCAGCGCCACCCCCCAAGGCTATAGCCCACCCGTTTTTGTGGCCATTTTCCGCTGGACGAACTTGGCGCCGCGGCCTTCGGGCGGGTATTTTTGGGCGCGGCTGTGTTCGCGGCCTATTTTTGGTAGACGGAGGCCCCTCGCAAAGTCTCGCGCCATTCGGAGTCCGGCGGACGAAGTTGGCCAGCCCCACCCCCCAAGGCTATAGCCCACCCGTTTTTGTGGCCTTTTTCCGTTGGACGAACTTGGCGCCGCGGCCTTCGGGCGGGTATTTTTGGGCGCGGCTGTGCCCGCTGCCTATTTTTGACACACGGAGGCGCCTCGCAAAGTCTCGCGGCATTCCGAGTCCGGCGGACGAAGTTGGCCAGCCCCACCTCCCAAGGCTATAGCCCACCCGTTTTTGTGGCCTTTTTCCGCTGGACGAACTTGGCGCCGCGGCCTTCGGGAGGGTATTTTTTGGGCGCGGCCGAGCCCGCGGCCTATTTTTGGGACACGGAGGTGCCTTCCAAACTCTCGCGCAATTCCGAGTCCGGCGGACGAAGTTGGCCAGCCCCACCCCCCAAGGCTATTGCCCACCCGTTTTTGTGGCCTTTTTCCGGTGGACGAACTGGGCGCCCCGGCCTTCGGGCGGTTATTTTTGGGCGCGGCTGTGTGCGGGACCTATTTTTGGTACAAGGAGGCCGTTCGCAAAGTCTCGCGCCATTCGGAGTCCGGCGGACGAAGTTGGCCAGCCCCACCCCCCAAGGCTATAGCCCACCCGTTTTTGTGGCCTTTTTCCGCTGGACGAACTTGGCGCCGCGGCCTTGAGGCTGGTATTTTTCGATGTGGCTGTGCCCGCGGCCTATTTTTGGGACACGGAGGTGCCTCTCAAAGTCTCGCGCCATTCCGAGTCCGGCGGACGAAGTTGTCCAGTCCCACCCCCCAAGGCTATAGCCCGCCCGTTTTTGTGGCCTTTTTCCGGTGGACGAACTGGGCGCCCCGGCCTTCGGGAGGTTATTTTTGGGCGCGGCTGTGTGCGGGGCCTATTTTTGGTACAAGGAGGCCGTTCGCAAAGTCTCGCGCCATTCCGAGTCCGGCGGACGAAGTTGGCCAGCCCCACCCCCCAAGGCTATAGCCCACCCGTTTTTCTGGCCTTTTTCCGCTGGACGAACTTGACGCCCCGGCCTTCGCTCGGTTATTTTTAGGCGCGGCTGTGCCCGGGGCCTATTTTTGGTACAAGGAGGCCGTTCGCAAAGTCTCGCGCCATTCGGAGTCCGGCAGACGAAGTTGGCCAGCCCCACCCCCCAAGGCTATAGCCCACCCGTTTTTGTGGCCTTTTTCCGCTGGACGAACTTGGCGCCGCGGCCTTCAGGCTGGTATTTTTCGACGTGGCTGTGCCCGCGGCCTATTTTTGGGACACGGAGGTGCCTCTCAAAGTCTCGCGCCATTCCGAGTCCGGCGGACGAAGTTGTCCAGTCCCACCCCCCAAGGCTATAGCCCGCCCGTTTTTGTGGCCTTTTTCCGGTGGACGAACTGGGCGCCCCGGCCTTCGGGCGGTTATTTTTGGGCGCGGCTGTGTGCGGGGCCTATTTTTGGTACAAGGAGGCCGTTCGCAAAGTCTCGCGCCATTCCGAGTCCGGCGGACGAAGTTGGCCAGCCCCACCCCCCAAGGCTATAGCCCACCCGTTTTTCTGGCCTTTTTCCGCTGGACGAACTTGACGCCCCGGCCTTCGCTCGGTTATTTTTAGGCGCGGCTGTGCCCGGGGCCTATTTTTGGTACACGGAGGCCGCTCGCAAACTCTCGCGCCATTCCGAGCCCGGCGGACGAAGTTGGCCAGCCCCACCCCCCAAGGCTATAGCCCACCCGTTTTTGTGGCCTTTTTCCGGTGGACGAACTGGGCGCCGCGGTCTTCGCTCGGTTATTTTTAGGCGCGGCTGTGCCCGGGGCCTATTTTTGGTACACGGAGGCCGCTCGCAAACTCTCGCGCCATTCCGAGCCCGGCGGACGAAGTTGGCCAGCCCCACCCCCCAAGGCTATAGCCCACCCGTTTTTGTGGCCTTTTTCCGGTGGACGAACTGGGCGCCCCGGCCTTCGGGCGGTTATTTTTGGGCGCGGCTGTGTCCGCGGCCTATTTTTGGTACACGGAGGGCCCTCGCAAAGTCTCGCGCCATTCGGAGTCCGGCGGACGAAGTTGGCCAGCCCCACCCCCCAAGGCTATAGCCCACCCGTTTTTGTGGCCTTTTTCCGCTGGACGAACTTAGCGCCCCGGCCTTCGGGCGGTTATTTTTGGGCGCGGCTGTGCCCGGGGCCTATTTTTGGCACATGGAGGCCGCTCGCAAAGTCTCGCGCCATTCCGAGTCCGGCGGACGAAGTTGGCCAGCTCCACCCCCCAAGGCTATAGCCCACCCGTTTTTCTGGCCTTTTTCCGCTGGACGAACTTGGCGCCCCGGCCTTCGCTCGGTTATTTTTAGGCGCGGCTGTGCCCGGGGCCTATTTTTGGCATACGGAGGCCGCTCGCAAACTCTCGCGCCATTCCGAGCCCGGCGGACGAAGTTGGCCAGCCCCACCCCCCAAGGCTATAGCCCACCCGTTTTTGTGGCCTTTTTCCGGTGGACGAACTGGGCGCCCCGGCCTTCGGGCGGTTATTTTTGGGCGCGGCTGTGTGCGGGGCCTATTTTTGGTACAAGGAGGCCGTTCGCAAAGTCTCGCGCCATTCGGAGTCCGGCGGACGAAGTTGGCCAGCCCCACCCCCCAAGGCTATAGCCCACCCGTTTTTGTGGCCTTTTTCCGCTGGACCAACTTGGCGCCGCGGCCTTCGGGCTGGTATTTTTGGACGTGGCTGTGCCCGCGGCCTATTTTTGGGACACGGAGGTGCCTCTCAAAGTCTCGCGCCATTCCGAGTCCGGCGGACGAAGTTGTCCAGTCCCACCCCCCAAGGCTATAGCCCACCCGTTTTTGTGGCCTTTTTACGCTGGACGAACTTCGCACGCGGCCTTCGGGTGGGTATTTTTGGGCGCGGCTGTGCCCGCGGCCTAATTTTGGCACACGGAGCTGCCTCGCAATGTCTCGCGCCATTCCGAGTCCGGCGGACGAAGTTGGCCAGCGCCACCCCCCAAGGCTATAGCCCACCCGTTTTTGTGGCCATTTTCCGCTGGACGAACTTGGTGCCGCGGCCTTCGGGCTGGTATTTTTGGGCGCGGCTGTGTCCGCGGCCTATTTTTGGTAGACGGAGGCCCCTCGCAAAGTCTCGCGCCATTCGGAGTCCGGCGGACGAAGTTGGCCAGCCCCACCCCCCAAGGCTATAGCCCACCCGTTTTTGTGGCCTTTTTCCGTTGGACGAACTTGGCGCCGCGGCCTTCGGGCGGGTATTTTTGGGCGCGGCTGTGCCCGCTGCCTATTTTTGACACACGGAGGCGCCTCGCAAAGTCTCGCGCCATTCCGAGTCCGGCGGACGAAGTTGGCCAGCCCCACCTCCCAAGGCTATAGCCCACCCGTTTTTGTGGCCTTTTTCCGCTGGACGAACTTGGCGCTGCGGCCTTCGGGAGGGTATTTTTTGGGCGCGGCCGTGCCCGCGGCCTATTTTTGGGACATGGAGGTGCCTTCCAAACTCTCGCGCAATTCCGAGTCCGGCGGACGAAGTTGGCCAGCCCCACCCCCCAAGGCTATTGGCCACCCGTTTTTGTGGCCTTTTTCCGGTGGACGAACTGGGCGCCCCGGCCTTCGGGCGGTTATTTTTGGGCGCGGCTGTGTGTGGGGCCTATTTTTGGTACAAGGAGGCCGTTCGCAAAGTCTCGCGCCATTCGGAGTCCGGCGGACGAAGTTGGCCAGCCCCACCCCCAAAGGCTATAGCCCACCCGTTTTTGTGGCCTTTTTCCGCTGGACGAACTTGGCGCCGCGGCCTTCGGGCTGGTATTTTTCGACGTGGCTGTGCCCGCGGCCTATTTTTGGGACACGGAGGTGCCTCTCAAAGTCTCGCGCCATTCCGAGTCCGGCGGACGAAGTTGTCCAGTCCCACCCCCCAAGGCTATAGCCCACCCGTTTTTGTGGCCTTTTTCCGGTGGACGAACTGGGCGCCCCGGCCTTCGGGCGGTTATTTTTGGGCGCGGCTGTGTGCGGGGCCTATTTTTGGTACAAGGAGGCCGTTCGCAAAGTCTCGCGCCATTCCGAGTCCGGCGGACGAAGTTGGCCAGCCCCACCCCCCAAGGCTATAGCCCACCCGTTTTTCTGGCCTTTTTCCGCTGGACGAACTTGGCGCCCCGGCCTTCGCTCGGTTATTTTTAGGCGCGGCTGTGCCCGGGGCCTATTTTTGGTACACGGAGGCCGCTCGCAAACTCTCGCGCCATTCCGAGCCCGGCGGACGAAGTCGGCCAGCCCCACCCCCCAAGGCTATAGCCCACCCGCTTTTTCCCGGCCTTTTTCCGGTGGGACGACTGGGCGCCCGGCCTTCGCTCGGTTATTTTTAGGCGCGGCTGTGCCCGGGGCCTATTTTTGGTACACGGAGGCCGCTCGCAAACTCTCGCGCCATTCCGAGCCCGGCGGACGAAGTCGGCCAGCCCCACCCCCCAAGGCTATAGCCCACCCGTTTTTGTGGCCTTTTTCCGGTGGACGAACTGGGCGCCCCGGCCTTCGGGCGGTTATTTTTGGGCGCGGCTGTGTGCGGGGCCTATTTTTGGTACAAGGAGGCCGTTCGCAAAGTCTCGCGCCATTCGGAGTCCGGCGGACGAAGTTGGCCAGCCCCACCCCCCAAGGCTATAGCCCACCCGTTTTTGTGGCCTTTTTCCGCTGGACGAACTTGGTGCCGCGGCCTTCGGGCTGGTATTTTTGGACGTGGCTGTGCCCGCAGCCTATTTTTGGGACACGGAGGTGCCTCTCAAAGTCTCGCGCCATTCCGAGTCCGGCGGACGAAGTTGTCCAGTCCCACCCCCCAAGGCTATAGCCCACCCGTTTTTGTGGCCTTTTTACGCTGGACGAACTTCGCGCGCGGCCTTCGGGCGGGTACTTTTGGGCGCGGCTGTGCCCGCGGCCTATTTTTGGCACACGGAGCTGCCTCGCAATGTCTCGCGCCATTCCGAGTCCGGCGGACGAAGTTGGCCAGCGCCACCCCCCAAGGCTATAGCCCACCCGTTTTTGTGGCCATTTTCCGCTGGACGAACTTGGCGCCGCGGCCTTCGGGCGGGTATTTTTGGGCGCGGCTGTGTCCGCGGCCTATTTTTGGTACACGGAGGCCCCTCGCAAAGTCTCGCGCCATTCGGAGTCCGGCGGACGAAGTTGGCCAGCCCCACCCCCCAAGGCTATAGCCCACCCGTTTTTGTGGCCTTTTTACGCTGGACGAACTTGGCGCCCCGGCCTTCGCTCGGTTATTTTTAGGCGCGGCTGTGCCCGGGGCCTATTTTTGGTACACGGAGGCCGCTCGCAAACTCTCGCGCCATTCCGAGCCCGGCGGACGAAGTTGGCCAGCCCCACCCCCCAAGGCTATAGCCCACCTGTTTTTGTGGCCTTTTTCCGCTGGACGAACTTGGTGCCGCGGCCTTCGGGCTGGTATTTTTGGACGTGGCTGTGCCCGCGGCCTATTTTTGGGACACGGAGGTGCCTCTCAAAGTCTTGCGCCATTCCGAGTCCGGCGGACGAAGTTGTCCAGTCCCACCCCCCAAGGCTATAGCCCACTCGTTTTTGTGGCCTTTTTACGCTGGACGAACTTCGCGCGCGGCCTTCGGGCGGGTATTTTTGGGCGCGGCTGTGCCCGCGGCCTATTTTTGGCACACGGAGCTGCCTCGCAATGTCTCGCGCCATTCCGAGTCCGGCGGACGAAGTTGGCCAGCGCCACCCCCCAAGGCTATAGCCCACCCGTTTTTGTGGCCATTTTCCGCTGGACGAACTTGGCGCCGCGGCCTTCGGGCGGGTATTTTTGGGCGCGGCTGTGTCCGCGGCCTATTTTTGGTACACGGAGGCCCCTCGCAAAGTCTCGCGCCATTCGGAGTCCGGCGGACGAAGTTGGCCAGCCCCACCCCCCAAGGCTATAGCCCACCCGTTTTTGTGGCCTTTTTCCGCTGGACGAATTGTCGCCGCGGCCTTCGGGCGGGTATTTTTGGGCGCGGCTGTGCCTGCGGCCTATTTTTGGCACACGGAGGCACCTCGCCAAGTCTCGCGAAATTCCGAGTCCGGCGGACGAAGTTGGCCAGCCCCACCCCCCAAGGCTATAGCCCACCTGTTTTTGTGGCCTTTTTCCGCTGGACGAACTTGGCGCCGCGGCCTCCGGGCGGGTATTTTTGGGCGCGGCTGTGCCCGCGGCCTATTTTTGGCCACGAAGGCGCCTCGCAAAGTCTTGCGCCATTCTGAGGCCGGCGGACGAAGTTGGCCAGCCCCACCCCCCAAGGCTATAGCCCACCCGTTTTTTTGGCCTTTTTCCGCTGGACGAACTTGGCGCCCCGGCCTTCGGGCAGTTATTTTTGGGCGCGGCTGTGCCCGGGACCTATTTTTTGCACACGGAGGCCGCTCGCAAAGTCTCGCGCCATTCCGAGTCCGGCGGACGAAGTTGGCCAGCCCCACCCCGCAAGGCTATAGCCCACCCGTTTTTGTGGCATTTTTCCGCTGGACGAACTTGGCGACCCGGCCTTCGGGCAGTTATTTTTGGGCGCGGCTGTGCCCGGGGCCTATTTTTGGCACACGGAGGCCGCTCGCAATGTCTCACGCCATTCCGAGTCCGGCGGACGAAGTTGGCCAGCCCCACCCCCCAAGGCTATAGCCCACCCGTTTTTGTGGCCTTTTTCCGCTGGACGAACTTGGCGCCCCGGCCTTCGGGCAGTTATTTTTGGGCGCGGCTGTGCCCGGGGCCTATTTTTTGCACACGGAGTCCGCTCACAAAGTCTCTCGCCATTCCGAGTCCGGCGGACAAAGTTGGCCAGCCCCACCCCCCAAGGCTATAGCCCACCCGTTTTTGTGGCCTTTTTCCGCTGGACGAACTTGGCGCCCTGGCCTTCGGGTGGGTATTTTTGGTCGCGGCTTTGCCCATGGCCTATTTTTGGCAAACGGAGGCCACTCGCAAAGTCTCGCGCCATTCCGGGTCCGGCGGACGAAGTGGGCCAGCCCCACCCCCCAAGGCTGTAGCCCACCCGTTTTTGTGGCCTTTTTCCGCTGGACGAACTTGGCGCCCCGGCCTTCGGGCGGGTATTTTTGGGTGCGGCTGTGCCCGGGGCCTATTTTGGGCACACGGAGGCCGCTCGTAAAGTCTAGCGCCATTCCGAGTCCGGCGGACGAAGTTGGCCAGCCCCACCCCCCAAGGCTATAGCCCACCCGTTTTTGTGGCATTTTTCCGCTGGACGAACTTGGCGCCGCGGCCTTCGGGCGGGTATTTTTGGGTACGGCTGTGCCCGCGTCCTATTTTTGGCACACGGAGGTGCCTCGCAAAGTCTCGAGCCATTCCGAGTCCGGCGGACGAAGGTGGCCAGCCCCACCCCCCAAGGCTATAGCCCACCCGTTTTTGTGGCCTTTTTCCACTGGACGAACTTGCCGCCGCGGCCTTCGGGCGGGTATTTTTTGGCGCGGCTGTGCCCGGGGCCTATTTTGGGCACACGGAGGCCGCTCGTAAAGTCTAGCGCCATTCCGAGTCCGGCGGACGAAGTTGGCCAGCCCCACCCCCCAAGGCTATAGCCCACCCGTTTTTGTGGCATTTTTCCGCTGGACGAACTTGGCGCCGCGGCCTTCGGGCGGGTATTTTTGGGTACGGCTGTGCCCGCGTCCTATTTTTGGCACACGGAGGTGCCTCGCAAAGTCTCGAGCCATTCCGAGTCCGGCGGACGAAGGTGGCCAGCCCCACCCCCCAAGGCTATAGCCCACCCGTTTTTGTGGCCTTTTTCCACTGGACGAACTTGCCGCCGCGGCCTTCGGGCGGGTATTTTTTGGCGCGGCTGTGCCCGCGGCCTATTTTTGGCACACGGAGGCGCCTCGAAAAGTCTCGCGCCATTCCGAGTCTGGTGGACGAAGTGGGCCAGCCCCACCCCCCAAGGCTATAGCCCACCCGTTTTTGTGGACTTTTTCCGCTGGACGAACTTGGCGACGCGGCCTTCGGGCGGGTATTTTTGGGCGCGGCTGTGCCCGCGGCCTATTTTTGGCACACGGAGGCGCCTCGCAAAGTCTCGCGCCACTCCGAGTCAGGCGGACGAAGTGGGCCAGCCCCACCCCCCAAGGCTATAGCCCACCCGTTTTTGTGGCCTTTTTCCGCTGGACGAACTTGGCGCCGCGGTCTTCGGGCGGGTATTTTTGGGCGCGGTTGTGCCCACAGGCCTTTTTTGGTACACGGAGGCACCTCGCAAAGTCTCGCGCCATTCCGAGTCCGGCGGACGAAGTCGGCCAGTCCCACCCCCCAAGGCTATAGCCCACCCGTTTTTGTGGCCTTTTTACGCTGGACGAACTTCGCGCGCGGCCTTCGGGCGGGTATTTTTTGGCGCGGCTGTGCCCGCGGCCTATTTTTGGGCACACGGAGGCCGCTCGTAAAGTCTAGCGCCATTCCGAGTCCGGCGGACGAAGTTGGCCAGCCCCACCCCCCAAGGCTATAGCCCACCCGTTTTTTTGGCCTTTTTCCGCTGAACGAACTTGGCGCCCCGGCCTTCGGGCAGTTATTTTTGGGCGCGGCTGTGCCCGGGGCCTATTTTTTGTACACGGAGGCCGCTCTCAAAGTCTCGCGCAATTCCGAGTCCGGCGGACGAAGTTGGCCAGCCCCACCCCCCAAGGCTATAGCCCACCCGTTTTTGTGGCCTTTTTCCGCTGGACGAACTTGGCGCCCTGGCCTTCGGGTGGGTATTTTTTTTCGCGGCTTTGCCCACGGCCTATTTTTGGCACACGGAGGCCACTCGCAAAGTCTCGCGCCATTCCGGGTACGGCGGACGAAGTTGGCCAGCCCGACCCCCCAAGGCTGTAGCCCACCCGTTTTTGTGGCCTTTTTCCGCTGGACGAACTTGGCGCCCCGGCCTTCGGGCGGGTATTTTTGAGCGCGGCTGTGCCCGGGGCCTATTTTGGGCACACGGAGGCGCCTCGAAAAGTCTCGCGCCATTCCGAGTCTGGCGGACGAAGTCGGCCAGCCCCACCCCCCAAGGCTATAGCCCACCTGTTTTTGTGGACTTTTTCCGCTGGACGAACTTGGCGACGCGGCCTTCGGGCGGGTATTTTTGGGCGCGGCTGTGCCCACGGCCTATTTTTGGCACACGGAGGCGCCTCGCAAAGTCTCGCGCCACTCCGAGTCAGGCGGACGAAGTGGGCCAGCCCCACCCCCCAAGGCTATAGCCCACCCGTTTTTGTGGCCTTTTTCCGCTGGACGAACTTGGCGCCGCGGTCTTCGGGCGGGTATTTTTGGGCGCGGTTGTGCCCACAGGCCTTTTTTGGTACACGGAGGCGCCTCGCAAAGTCTCGCGCCATTCCGAGTCCGGCGGACGAAGTCGGCCAGTCCCACCCCCCAAGGCTATAGCCCACCCGTTTTTGTGGCCTTTTTACGCTGGACGAACTTCGCGCGCGGCCTTCGGGCGGGTATTTTTTGGCGCGGCTGTGCCCGCGGCCTATTTTTGGGCACACGGAGGCCGCTCGTAAAGTCTAGCGCCATTCCGAGTCCGGCGGACGAAGTTGGCCAGCCCCACCCCCCAAGGCTATAGCCCACCCGTTTTTTTGGCCTTTTTCCGCTGAACGAACTTGGCGCCCCGGCCTTCGGGCAGTTATTTTTGGGCGCGGCTGTGCCCGGGGCCTATTTTTTGTACACGGAGGCCGCTCTCAAAGTCTCGCGCCATTCCGAGTCCGGCGGACGAAGTTGGCCAGCCCCACCCCCCAAGGCTATAGCCCACCCGTTTTTGTGGCCTTTTTCCGCTGGACGAACTTGGCGCCCTGGCCTTCGGGTGGGTATTTTTTTTCGCGGCTTTGCCCACGGCCTATTTTTGGCACACGGAGGCCACTCGCAAAGTCTCGCGCCATTCCGGGCCCGGCGGACGAAGTTGGCCAGCCCGACCCCCCAAGGCTGTAGCCCACCCGTTTTTGTGGCCTTTTTCCGCTGGACGAACTTGGCGCCCCGGCCTTCGGGCGGGTATTTTTGGGCGCGGCTGTGCCCGGGGCCTATTTTGGGCACACGGAGGCGCCTCGAAAAGTCTCGCGCCATTCCGAGTCTGGCGGACGAAGTCGGCCAGCCCCACCCCCCAAGGCTATAGCCCACCTGTTTTTGTGGACTTTTTCCGCTGGACGAACTTGGCGACGCGGCCTTCGGGCGGGTATTTTTGGGCGCAGCTGTGCCCGCGGCCTATTTTTGGCACACGGAGGCGCCTCGCAAAGTCTCACGCCACTCCGAGTGAGGCGGACGAAGTGGGCCAGCCCCACCCCCCAAGGCTATAGCCCACCCGTTTTTGTGGCCTTTTTCCGCTGGACGAACTTGGTGCCGCGGCCTTCGGGCGGGTATTTTTTGGCGCGGCTGTGCCCGCGGGCCATTTTTGGCACACGGAGGCGCCTCGCAAAGTCTCACGCCATTCCGAGTCCGGCGGACGAAGTTGGCCAGCCCCACCCCCCAAGGCTACAGCCCACCCGTTTTTGTGGCCTTTTTCCGCTGGACGAACTTGGCGACGCGGCCTTCGGGCGGGTATTTTTGGGCGCGGCTGTGCCCGCATGCCTATCCCACAGCACACGGAGGCGCCTCGCAAAGTCTCGCGCCACTCCGAGTCAGGCGGACGAAGTGGGCCAGCCCCACCCCCCAAGGCTATAGCCCACCCGTTTTTGTGGCCTTTTTCCGCTGGACGAACTTGGTGCCGCGGCCTTCGGGCGGGTATTTTTGGGCGCGGCTGTGCCCGCGGGCTATTTTTGGTACACGGAGGTGCCTCGCAAAGTCTCGCGCCATTCCGCATCCGGCGGACGAAGTTGGCCAGCCCCACCCCCCAAGGCTATAGCCCACCCGTTTTTGTGGCCTTTTTCCGCTGGACGAACTTGGCGCCGCGGCCTTCGGGCGGGTATTTTTGGGCGCGACTGTGCCTGCGGCCTATTTTTAGCACACGGAGGCGCCTCGCAAAGGCTCGCGCCATTCCGAGTCCGGCGGACGAGGTTGGCCAGCCCCACCCCCCAAGGCTATAGCCCACCCGTTTTTGTGGCCTTTTTCCGCTGGACGAACTTGGCGCCGCGGCCTTTGGGCGGGTATTTTTTGGTACGGCTGTGCCCGCGTCCTATTTTTGGCACACGGAGGTGCCTCGCAAATCCTCGAGCCATTCCGAGTCCGGCGGACGAAGTTGGCCAGCCCCACCCCCCAAGGCTATAGCCCACCCGTTTTTGTGGCCTTTTTCCACTGGACGAACTTGCCGCCGCGGCCTTCGTGCGGGTATTTTTTGGCGCGGCTGTGCCCACGGCCTATTTTTGGCACACGGAGGCGCCTCAAAAAGTCTCGCGCCATTCCGAGTCTGGCGGACGAAGTGGGCCAGCCCCACCCCCCAAGGCTATAGCCCACCCGTTTTTGTGGACTTTTTCCGCTGGACGAACTTGGCGACGCGGCCTTCGGGCGGGTATTTTTGGGCGCGGCTGTGCCCGCGGCCTATTTTTGGCACACGGAGGCGCCTCGCAAAGTCTCGCGCCACTCCGAGTCAGGCGGACGAAGTGGGCCAGCCCCACCCCCCAAGGCTATAGCCCACCCGTTTTTGTGGCCTTTTTCCGCTGAACGAACTTGGCGCCGCGGCCTTCGGGCGGGTATTTTTGGGCGCGGCTGTGCTCGCGGGCCATTTTTGGTACACGGAGGTGCCTCGCAAAGTCTCGCGCCATTCCGCGTCCGGCGGACGAAGTTGGCCAGCCCCACCCCCCAAGGCTATAGCCCACCCGTTTTTGTGGCCTTTTTCCGCTGGACGAACTTGGCGCCGCGGCCTTCGGGCGGGTATTTTTGGGCGCGGCTGTGCCTGTGGCCTATTTTTAGCACACGGAGGCGCCTCGCAAAGTCTCGCGCCATTCCGAGTCCGGCGGACGAGGTTGGCCAGCCCCACCCGCCAAGGCGATAGCCCACCCGTTTTTGTGGCCTTTTTCCGCTGGACGAACTTGGCGCCGCGGCCTTCGGGCAGGTATTTTTGGGCATGGCTGTGCCCGCGGCCTATTTTTGGGACACGGAGGTGCCTCGCAAAGTCTCGCGCCATTCCGAGTCCGGCGGACGAAGTCGGCCAGTCCCACCCCCCAAGGCTGTAGCCCACCCGTTTTTGTGGCCTTTTTACGCTGGACGAACTTCGCGCGCGGCCTTCGGGCTGGTATTTTTTGGCGCGGCTGTGCCCGCGGCCTATTTTTGGGCACACGGAGGCCGCTCGTAAAGTCTATCGCCATTCCGAGTCCGGCGGACGAAGTTGGCCAGCCCCACCCCCCAAGGCTATAGCCCACCCGTTTTTTTGGCCTTTTTCCGCTGAACGAACTTGGCGCCCCGGCCTTCGGGAGGGTATTTTTGGGCGCGGCTGTGCCCGGGGCCTATTTTGGGCACACGGAGGCCGCTCGTAAAGTCAAGCGCCATTCCGAGTCCGGCGGACGAAGTAGGCCAGCCCCACCCCCCAAGGCTATAGCCCACCCGTTTTTGTGGACTTTTTCCACTGGACGAACTTGCCGCCGCGGCCTTCGGGCGGGTATTTTTTGGTGCGGCTGTGGCCGCGGCCTATTTTTGGCACACGGAGGCGCCTCGAAAAGCCTCGCGCCATTCCGAGTCTGGCGGACGAAGTCGGCCAGCCCCACCCCCCAAGGCTATAGCCCACCCGTTTTTGTGGACTTTTTCCGCTGGACGAACTTGGCGACGCGGCCTTCGGGCGGGTATTTTTGGGCGCAGCTGTGCCCGCGGCCTATTTTTGGCACACGGAGGCGCCTCGCAAAGTCTCGCGCCACTCCGAGTGAGGCGGACGAAGTGGGCCAGCCCCACCCCCCAAGGCTATAGCCCACCCGTTTTTGTGGCCTTTTTCCGCTGGACGAGCTTGGCGCCCCGGCCTTCGGACGGTTATTTTTGGGCGCGGCTGTGCCCGGGGCATATTTATGGCACACGGAGGCCGCTCGCAAAGTCTCGCGCCATTCCGAGTCCGGCAGACAAAGTTGGCCAGCCCTACCCCCCAAGGCCATAGCCCACCCGTTTTTGTGGCCTTTTTCCGCTGGACGAACTTGGCGCCCCGGCCTTCGGGCGGTTATTTTTGGTCGCGGCTTTGCCCGGGGCCTATTTTTGACACATGGAGGCCAATCGTAAAGTCTCGCGCCATTCCGAGTCAGGCGGACGAAGTCGGCCAGCCCCACCCCCCAAGGCTGTAGCCCACCCGTTTTTGTGGCCTTTTTCCGCTGGACGAACTTGGCGCCCCGGCCTTCGGGCGGTTATTTTTGGGCGCGGCTGTGCCCGGGGCCTATTTTTGGCACACGGAGGCCGTTCGCAAAGTCTCGCGCCATTCCGAGTCAGGCGGACGAAGTGGGCCAGCCCCACCCCCCAAGGCTATAGCCCACCCGTTTTTGTGGCCTTTTTCCGCTGGACGAACTTGGCGCCCCGGCCTTCGGGCGGTTATTTTTGGGTGCGGCTGTGCCCGGGGCCTATTTTTGGTACACGGAGGCCGCTCGCAAAGTCTCGCGCCATTCCGAGTCCGGCGGACGAAGTTGGCCAGCCCCACCCCCCAAGGTTATAGCCCACCCGTTTTTGTGGCCTTTTTCCGCTGGACGAACTTGGCGCCCCGGCCTTCGGGCGGTTATTTTTGGGCGCGGCTGTGTCCAGGGCTTATTTTTGGCACACGGAGGCCGTTCGCAAAGTCTCGCGCCATTCCGAGTCCGTCGGACGAAGTTGGCCAGCCCCACCCCGCAAGGCTATAGCCCACCCGTTTTTGTGGCCTTTTTCCGCTGGACGAACTTGGCGCCCCGGCCTTCGCTCGGTTATTTTTAGGCGCGGCTGTGCCCGGGGCCTATTTTTGGCACACGGAGGCCGCTCGCAAAGTCTCGCGCCGTTCCGAGTCCGGCGGACGAAGTGGGCCAGCCCCACCCCCCAAGGCTATAGCCCACCCGTTTTTGTGGCCTTTTTCCGCTGGACGAACTTGGCGCCCCGGCCTTCGCTTGGTTATTTTTAGGCGCGGCTGTGCCCGGGGCCTATTTTTGGCACACGGAGGCCGCTCGCAAACTCTCGCGCCATTCCAAGCCCGGCGGACGAAGTCGGCCAGCCCCACCCCCCAAGCCCACCCGTTTTTGTGGCCTTTTTCCGCTGGACGAACTTGGCGCCCCGGCCTTCGGGCGGGTATTTTTGGGCGCGGCTGCGCCCGGAGCCTATTTTTGGCACACGGAAGCCGCTCGCAAAGTCTCGTGCCATTCCGAGTCCGGCGGAAGAAGTTGGCCAGCCCCACCCCCCAAGGCTATAGCCCACCCGTTTTTCTGGCCTTTTTCCGCTGGACGAACTTGGCGCCCCGGCCTTCGGGCGGTTTTTTTTGGGAGCGGCTGTGTCCGGGGCCTATTTTTGGCACACGGAGGCCGTTTGCAAAGCCTCGCGCCATTCCGAGTCCGTCGCACGAAGTTGGCCAGCCCCACCCCGCAAGGCTATAGCCCACCCGTTTTTGTGGGCTTTTTCCGCTGGACGAACTTGGCGCCCCGGCCTTCGGGCGGTTATTTTTGGGCGCGGCTGTGTCCGGGGCCTATTTTTGGCACACGGAGGCCGTTCGCAAAGTCTCACGCCATTCCGAGTCCGTCGGACGAAGTTGGCCAGCCCCACCCCGCAAGGCTATAGCCCACCCGTTTTTGTGGCCTTTTTCCGCTGGACGAACTTGGCGCCGCGGCCTTCGGGCGGTTATTTTTGGTCGCGGCTGTGTCCGGGGCCTATTTTTGGCACACGGAGGCCGATCGCAAAGTCTCGCGCCATTCCGAGTCCGTCGGACGAAGTTGGCCAGCCCCACCCCGCAAGGCTATAGCCCACCCGTTTTTGTGGCCTTTTCCCGCTGGACGAAATTGGCGCCCCGGCCTTCGGGCGGTTATTTTTGGGGGTTCGGCAGTCCCCGGGGCCTATTTTTGACACACGGAGGCTGCTCGCAAAGTCTCGCGCCATTCCGAGTCCGGCGGACGAAGTTGGCCAAGCCCACCCCCCAAGGCTATAGCCCACCCGTTTTTGTGGCCTTTTTCCGCTGGACGAACTTGGCGCCCGGCCTTCGCTCGGTTATTTTTAGGCGCGACTGTGCCCGGGGCCTATTTTTGGCACACGGAGGCCGCTCACAAACTCTCGCGCCATTACCAGCCCGGCGGACGAAGTTGGCCAGCCCCACCCCCCAAGGCTATAGCCCACCCGTTTTTGTGGCCTTTTTCCGCTGGACGAACTTGGCGCCCCGGCCTTCGGGCGGTTATTTTTGGGCACGGCTTTGCCTGGGGCCTATTTTTGACACACGGAGGCCGCTCGCAAAGTCTCGCGCCATTCCGAGTCCGGCGGACGAAGTTGGCCAGGCCCACCCCCCAAGGCTATAGCCGACCCGTTTTTGTGGCCTTTTTCCGCTGGACGAACTTGGCGCCCCGGCCTTCGCTCGGTTATTTTTAGGCGCGGCTGTGCCCGGGGCCTATTTTTTGCACACGGAGGCCGCTCGCAAACTCTCGCGCCATTCCCAGCCCGGCGGACGAAGTTGGCCAGCCCCACCCCCCAAGGCTATAGCCCACCTGTTTTTGTGGCCTTTTTCCGCTGGACGAACTTGGCGCCCCGGCCTTCGGGCGGTTATTTTTGGGCACAGCTTTGCCCGGGGCCTATTTTTGGCACACGGAGGCCGTTCGCAAAGTCTCACGCCATTCCGAGTCCGGCGGAGGAAGTTGGCCAGCCCCACCCCCCAAGGCTATAGCCCACCCGTTTTTCTGTCCTTTTTCTGCTGGACGAACTTGGCGCCCCGGCCTTCGGGCTGTTATTATTGGGTACGGCTGTGCCCGCGGCCTATTTTTGGCTCGCGGAGGCCGCTCGTAAAGTCTCGCCCTGTTCCGAGTCCGGCGGACGAAGTTGGCCAGCCCCTCCCCCCAAGGCTATAGCCCACCCGTTTTTTGGCCATTTTTCCGCTGGACGAACTTGGCGCCCCGGCCTTCGGGCAGTTATTTCTGGGCACGGCTGTGCCCGCGGCCTATTTTTGGCACGCAGAGGCCGCTCGCAAAGTCTCGCCCATTCCGAGTCCGGGCGGACGGTTGGCCAGCCCCTCCCCCCAAGGCTATAGCCCACCCGTTTTTTGGCCATTTTTCCGCTGGACGAACTTGGCGCCCCGGCCTTCGGGCGGTTATTTTTGGGGGCGGCTGTGCCCGCGGCCTATTTTTGGCACGCGGACTCCGTTCGCAAAGTCTCACCCCATTCCAAGTCCAGCGGACGAAGTTGGCCAGCCCCTCCCCCCAAAGCTATAGCCCACCCGTTTTTTGGCCATTTTTCAGCTGGACGAACTTGGCACCCCGGCCTTCAGGCGGTTATTTTTGGGTACGGCTGTGCCCGCAGCCTATTTTTGGCACGCGGAGGCCGCTCGCAAAGTCTCGTCCCATTCCGAGTCCGGCGGACGAAGTCGGCCAGCCCCTCCCCCCAAGGCTATAGCCCATCTGTTTTTGTGGCCTTTTTCCGCTGGACGAACTTGGCGCCCCGGCCTTCGGGCGGTTATTTTTGGGCACGGCTTTGCCCAGGGCCTATTTTTGGCACACGGAGGCCGTTCGCAAAGTCTCACGCCATTCCGAGTCCGGCGGACGAAGTTGGCCAGCCCCACCCCCCAAGGCTATAGCCCACCCGTTTTTCTGGCCTTTTTCTGCTGGACGAACTTGGCGCCCCGGCCTTCGGGCTGTTATTATTGGGTACGGCTGTGCCCGCGGCCTATTTTTGGCTCGCGGAGGCCGCTCGCAAAGTCTCGCCCTATTCCGAGTCCGGCGGACGAAGTTGGCCAGCCCCTCCCCCCAAGGCTATAGCCCACCCGTTTTTTGGCCATTTTTCCGCTGGACGAACTTGGCGCCCCGGCCTTCGGGCAGTTATTTCTGGGCACGGCTGTGCCCGCGGCCTATTTTTGGCACGCAGAGGCCGCTCGCAAAGTCTCGCCCATTCCGAGTCCGGCGGACGAAGTTGGCCAGCCCCTCCCCCCAAGGCTATAGCCCACCCGTTTTTTGGCCATTTTTCCGCTGGACGAACTTGGCACCCCGGCCTTCGGGCAGTTATTTTTGGGTACGGCTGTGCCCGCAGCCTATTTTTGGCACGCGGAGGCCGCTCGCAAAGTCTCGTCCCATTCCGAGTCCGGCGGACGAAGTCGGCCAGCCCCTCCCCCCAAGGCTATAGCCCACCCGTTTTTTGGCCATTTTTCCGCTGGACGAACTTGGCGCCCCGGCCTTCGGGCGGTTATTTTTGGATACGGCTGTGCCCGCGGCCTATTTTTGGCACGTGGAGGCCACTCGCAAAGTCTCGTCCCATTCCGAGTCCGGCGGATGAAGTGGGCCAGCCCCTCCCCCCAAGGGTATAGCCCACCCGTTTTTTGGCCATTTTTCCGCTGGATGAACTTCGGGCGGTTATTTTTGGGGGTGGCTGTGTCCGCGGCCTATTTTTGTCATGCAGAGGCCGCTCGCAAAGCCTCACCCCATTCCGAGTACGGCGGACGAAGTTGGCCAGCCCTTCCCCTGAAGGCTATAGCCCACCCGTTTTTTGGCCATTTTTCCGCTGGACGAACTTGGCGCCCCGGCCTTCGGGCGGTTATTTTTGGGCGCGGCTGTGCCCGCGGTCTATTTTTCGCACGTGGAGGCCACTCGTAAAGTCTCGCCCTATTCCGAGTCCGGCGGACGAAGTTGGCCAGCCCCTCCCCCCAAGGCTATAGCCCACCTGTTTTTTTGCCATTTTTCCGCTGGACGAACTTGGCGCCCCGGCCTTCGGGCAGTTATTTTTGGGCGCGGCTGTGCCCGCGGCCTATTTTTTGCACGTGGAGGCTGCTCGCAAAGTCTCGCCCCATTCCGAGTCCGGCGGACGAAGTCGGCCAGCCCCTCCCCCCACGGCTATAGCCCACCCGTTTTTTGGCCATTTTTCCGCTGGGGGGTTTGGGCGCGCCGACCTTCGGGCGGTTATTTTTAGACGCGGCTGTCTCCGTGGCCAATTTTTGGCACGCGGAGGCCGCTCGCAAAGTCTCACCCCATTCCGAGTCCGGCGGACGAAGTTGGCCAGCCCCTCCCCCCAAGGCTATAGCCCACCCGTTTTTTGGCCATTTTTCCGCTGGACGAACTTGGCGCCCCGGCCTTCAGGCGGTTATTTTTGGGCACGGCTTTGCCCGGGGCCTATTTTTGGCACACGGAGGCCGTTCGCAAAGTCTCACGCCATTCCGAGTCCGGCGGACGAAGTTGGCCAGCCCCACCCCCCAAGGCTATAGCCCACCCGTTTTTCTGGCCTTTTTCTGCTGGACGAACTTGGCGCCCCGGCCTTCGGGCTGTTATTATTGGGTACGGCTGTGCCCGCGGCCTATTTTTGGCTCGCGGAGGCCGCTCGTAAAGTCTCGCCCTATTCCGAGTCCGGCGGACGAAGTTGGCCAGCCCCTCCCCCCAAGGCTATAGCCCACCCGTTTTTTGGCCATTTTTCCGCTGGACGAACTTGGCGCCCCGGCCTTCGGGCAGTTATTTCTGGGCACGGCTGTGCCCGCGGCCTATTTTTGGCACGCAGAGGCCGCTCGCAAAGTCTCGCCCATTCCGAGTCCGGCGGACGAAGTTGGCCAGCCCCACCCCCCAAGGCTATAGCCCACCCGTTTTTTTGGCCTTTTTCCGCTGAACGAACTTGGCGCCCCGGCCTTCGGGCAGTTATTTTTGGGCGCGGCTGTGCCCGGGGCCTATTTTTTACACACGGAGGCCGCTCTCAAAGTCTCGCGCCATTCCAAGTCCGGCGGACGAAGTTGGCCAGCCCGACCTCCCAAGGCTATAGCCCACCCGTTTTTGTGGCCTTTTTCCGCTGGACGAACTTGGCGCCCCGGCCTTCGGGAGGGTATTTTTGGGCGCGGCTGTGCCCGGGGCCTATTTTGGGCACACGGAGGCCGCTCGTAAAGTCAAGCGCCATTCCGAGTCCGGCGGACGAAGTAGGCCAGCCCCACCCCCCAAGGCTATAGCCCACCCGTTTTTGTGGACTTTTTCCACTGGACGAACTTGCCGCCGCGGCCTTCGGGCGGGTATTTTTTGGCGCGGTTGTGGCCGCGGCCTATTTTTGGCACACGGAGGCGCCTCGAAAAGTCTCGCCCCATTCCGAGTCTGGCGGACGAAGTCGGCCAGCCCCACCCCCCAAGGCTATAGCCCACCCGTTTTTGTGGACTTTTTCCGCTGGACGAACTTGGCGACGCGGCCTTCGGGCGGGTATTTTTGGGCGCAGCTGTGCCCGCGGCCTATTTTTGGCACACGTAGGCGCCTCGCAAAGTCTCGCGCCACTCCGAGTGAGGCGGACGAAGTGGGCCAGCCCCACCCCCCAAGGCTATAGCCCACCCGTTTTTGTGGCCTTTTTCCGCTGGACGAGCTTGGCGCCCCGGCCTTCGGACGGTTATTTTTGGGCGCGGCTGTGCCCGGGGCATATTTATGGCACACGGAGGCCGCTCGCAAAGTCTCGCGCCATTCCGAGTCCGGCAGACAAAGTTGGCCAGCCCTACCCCCCAAGGCCATAGCCCACCCGTTTTTGTGGCCTTTTCCCGCTGGACGAACTTGGCGCCCCGGCCTTCGGGCGGTTATTTTTGGTCGCGGCTTTGCCCGGGGCCTATTTTTGACACATGGAGGCCAATCGTAAAGTCTCGCGCCATTCCGAGTCAGGCGGTCGAAGTCGGCCAGACCCACCCCCCAAGGCTGTAGCCCACCCGTTTGTGTGGCCTTTTTCCGCTGGACGAACTTGGCGCCCCGGCCTTCAGGCGGTTATTTTTGGGCGCGGCTGTGCCCGGGGCCTATTTTTGGCACACGGAGGCCGTTCGCAAAGTCTCGCGCCATTCCGAGTCCGGCGTACGAAGTGGGCCAGCCCCACCCCCCAAGGCTATAGCCCACCCGTTTTTGTGGCCTTTTTCCGCTGGACGAACTTGGCGCCCCGGCCTTCGGGCGGTTATTTTTGGGTGCGGCTGTGCCCGGGGCCTATTTTTGGTACACGGAGGCCGCTCGCAAAGTCTCGCGCCATTCCGAGTCTGGCGGACGAAGTTGGCCAGCCCCACCCCCCAAGGTTATAGCCCACCCGTTTTTGTGGCCTTTTTCCGCTGGACGAACTTGGCGCCCCGGCCTTCGGGCGGTTATTTTTGGGCGCGGCTGTGTCCGGGGCTTATTTTTGGCACACGGAGGCCGTTCGCAAAGTCTCGCGCCATTCCGAGTCCGTCGGACGAAGTTGGCCAGCCCCACGCCGCAAGGCTATAGCCCACCCGTTTTTGTGGCCTTTTTCCGCTGGACGAACTTGGCGCCCCGGCCTTCGCTCGGTTATTTTTAGGCGCGGCTGTGCCCGGGGCCTATTTTTGGCACACGGAGGCCGCTCGCAAAGTCTCGCGCCGTTCCGAGTCCGGCGGACGAAGTGGGCCAGCCCCACCCCCCAAGGCTATAGCCCACCCGTTTTTGTGGCCTTTTTCCGCTGGACGAACTTGGCGCCCCGGCCTTCGCTTGGTTATTTTTAGGCGCGGCTGTGCCCGGGGCCTATTTTTGGCACACGGAGGCCGCTCGCAAACTCTCGCGCCATTCCAAGCCCGGCGGACGAAGTCGGCCAGCCCCACCCCCCAAGCCCACCCGTTTTTGTGCCCTTTTTCCGCTGGACGAACTTGGCGCCCCGGCCTTCGGGCGGGTATTTTTGGGCGCGGCTGCGCCCGGAGCCTATTTTTGGCACACGGAAGCCGCTCGCAAAGTCTCGCGCCATTCCGAGTCCGGCGGACGAAGTTGGCCAGCCCCACCCCCCAAGGCTATAGCCCACCCGTTTTTCTGGCCTTTTTCCGCTGGACGAACTTGGCGCCCCGGCCTTCGGGCGGTTATTTTTGGGAGCGGCTGTGTCCGGGGCCTATTTTTGGCACACGGAGGCCGTTTGCAAAGTCTCGCGCCATTCCGAGTCCGTAGCACGAAGTTGGCCAGCCCCACCCCGCAAGGCTATAGCCCACCCGTTTTTGTGGCCTTTTTCCGCTGGACGAACTTGGCGCCCCGGCCTTCGGGCGGTTATTTTTGGGCGCGGCTGTGTCCGGGGCCTATTTTTGGCACACAGAGGCCGTTCGCAAAGTCTCGCGCCATTCCGAGTCCGTCGGACGAAGTTGGCCAGCCCCACCCCGCAAGGCTATAGCCCACCCGTTTTTGTGGCCTTTTTCCGCTGGACGAACTTGGCGCCGCGGCCTTCGGGCGGTTATTTTTGGTCGCGGCTGTGTCCGGGGCCTATTTTTGGCACACGGAGGCCGATCGCAAAGTCTCGCGCCATTCCGAGTCCGTCGGACGAAGTTGGCCAGCCCCACCCCGCAAGGCTATAGCCCACCCGTTTTTGTGGCCTTTTCCCGCTGGACGAAATTGGCGCCCCGGCCTTCGGGCAGTTATTTTTGGGCGCGGCTGTCCCCGGCGCCTATTTTTGACACACGGAGGCCGCTCGCAAAGTCTCGCGCCATTCCGAGTCCGGCGGACGAAGTTGGCCAGGCCCACCCCCCAAGGCTATAGCCCACCCGTTTTTGTGGCCTTTTTCCGCTGGACGAACTTGGCGCCCCGGCCTTCGCTCGGTTATTTTTAGGCGCGACTGTGCCCGGGGCCTATTTTTGGCACACGGAGGCCGCTTGCAAACTCTCGCACCATTCCCAGCCCGGCGGACGAAGTTGGCCAGCCCCACCCCCCAAGGCTATAGCCCACCCGTTTTTGTGGCCTTTTTCCGCTGGACGAACTTGGCGCCCCGGGCTTCGGGCGGTTATTTTTGGGCACGGCTTTGCCTGGGGCCTATTTTTGACACACGGAGGCCGCTCGCAAAGTCTCGCGCCATTCCGAGTCCGGCGGACGAAGTTGGCCAGGCCCACCCCCCAAGGCTATAGCCGACCCGTTTTTGTGGCCTTTTTCCGCTGGACGAACTTGGCGCCCCGGCCTTCGCTCGGTTATTTTTAGGCACGGCTGTGCCCGGGGCCTATTTTTGGCACACGGAGGCCGCTCGCAAACTCTCGCGCCATTCCCAGCCCGGCGGACGAAGTTGGCCAGCCCCACCCCCCAAGGCTATAGCCCACCTGTTTTTGTGGCCTTTTTCCGCTGGACGAACTTGGCGCCCCGGCCTTCGGGCGGTTATTTTTGGGCACAGCTTTGCCCGGGGCCTATTTTTGGCACACGGAGGCCGTTCGCAAAGTCTCACGCCATTCTGAGTCCGGCGGACGAAGTTGGCCAGCCCCACCCCCAAAAGGCTATAGCCCACCCATTTTTCTGGCCTTTTTCTGCTGGACGAACTTGGCGCCCCGGCCTTCGGGCTGTTATTATTGGGTACGGCTGTGCCCGCGGCCTATTTTTGGCTCGCGGAGGCCGCTCGCAAAGTCTCGCCCTATTCCGAGTCCGGCGGACGAAGTTGGCCAGCCCCTCCCCCCAAGGCTATAGCCCACCCGTTTTTTGGCCATTTTTCCGCTGGACGAACTTGGCGCCCCGGCCTTCGGGCAGTTATTTCTGGGCACGGCTGTGCCCGCGGCCTATTTTTGGCACGCAGAGGCCGCTCGCAAAGTCTCGCCCATTCCGAGTCCGGCGGACGAAGTTGGCCAGCCCCTCCCCCCAAGGCTATAGCCCACCCGTTTTTTGGCCATTTTTCCGCTGGACGAACTTGGCGCCCCGGCCTTCGGGCGGTTATTTTTGGGGGCGGCTGTGCCCGCGGCCTATTTTTGGCACGCGGACTCCGTTCGCAAAGTCTCACCCCATTCCAAGTCCAGCGGACGAAGTTGGCCAGCCCCTCCCCCCAAAGCTATAGCCCACCCGTTTTTTGGCCATTTTTCAGCTGGACGAACTTGGCACCCCGGCCTTCAGGCGGTTATTTTTGGGTACGGCTGTGCCCGCAGCCTATTTTTGGCACGCGGAGGCCGCTCGCAAAATCTCGTCCCATTCCGAGTCCGGCGGACGAAGTCGGCCAGCCCCTCCCCCCAAGGCTATAGCCCACCCGTTTTTTGGCCATTTTTCCACTGGACGAACTTGGCGCCCCGGCCTTCGGGCGGTTATTTTTGGATACGGCTGTGCCCGGGGCCTATTTTTGGCACACGGAGGCCGTTCGCAAAGTCTGACGCCATTCCGAGTCCGGCGGACGAAGTTGGCCAGCCCCACCCCCCAAGGCTATAGCCCACCCGTTTTTCTGGCCTTTTTCTGCTGGACGAACTTGGCGCCCCGGCCTTCGGGCTGTTATTATTGGGTACGGCTGTGCCCGCGGCCTATTTTTGGCTCGCGGAGGCCGCTCGCAAAGTCTCGCCCTATTCCGAGTCCGGCGGACGAAGTTGGCCAGCCCCTCCCCCCAAGGCTATAGCCCACCCGTTTTTTGGCCATTTTTCCGCTGGACGAACTTGGCGCCCCGGCCTTCGGGCTGTTATTTCTGGGTACGGCTGTGCCCGCGGCCTATTTTTGGCACGCAGAGGCCGCTCGCAAAGTCTCGCCCATTCCGAGTCCGGCGGACGAAGTTGGCCAGCCCCTCCCCCCAAGGCTATAGCCCACCGGTTTTTTGGCCATTTTTCCGCTGGAGGGTTTGGTCGCGCCGACCTTCGGGGGGTTATTTTTGGGAGCGGCTGTGCCCGCGGCCTACTTTTGGTACGCGGAGGCTGCTCGCAAAGTCTCGCCCCATTCCGAGTCCGGCGGACGAAGATGGCCAGCCCCTCCCCCCAAGGCTATAGCCCACCCGTTTTTTGGCCATTTTTCCGCTGGACGAACTTGGCGCCCCGGCCTTCGAGCGGTTATTATTGGGCGCGGCTGTGTCCGCGGCCTATTTTTGGCAAGCGGAGGCCGCTCGCAAAGTCTCGCCCCATTCCGAGTCCGGCGGACGATTTTGGCCAGCCCCTCCCCCCAAGGCTATAGCCCACCCATTTTTTGGCCATTTTCCGCTGGGGGGTTTGGGCGCAACCACCTTCGGGGAGTTATTTTTGGGCACGGCTGTGCCCGCGGCCTATGTTTGGCATGCGGAGGCCGCTCGCAAAGTCTTCCCCCATTCCGAGTCCGCCGGACGATGTTGGCCAGCCCTCCCCCCAAGGCTATAGCCCACCGGTTTTTTGGCCATTTTTCGGCTGGACGAACTTGGCGCCCCGGCATTCAGGCAGTTATTTTTGGGCGCGGCTGTGTCCGTGGCCTATTTTTGGCACGTGGAGGCCGCTCGCAAAGTCTCACCCCATTCCGAGTCCGGCGGACGATGTTGGCCAGCCCCTCCCCCCAAGGCTATAGCCCACCCGTTTTTTGGCCATTTTTCCGCTGGACGAACTTGTCGCCCCGGCCTTCGGGGGGTTATTTTTGGGCGCGGCTGTGTACGTGGCCTAGTTTTGGCACGCGGAGGCCGCTCGCAAAGTCTCCCCCCATTCCAAGGCCGGCGGACGAAGTGGGCCAGCCCCTCCCCCCAAGGCTACAGCCCACCCGTTTTTTGGCCATTTTTCCGCTGGGGGGTTTGGGCGCAACCACCTTCGGGGAGTTATTTTTGGGCACGGCTGTGCCCGCGGCCTATGTTTGGCATGCGGAGGCCGCTCGCAAAGTCTCGCTCCATTCCGAGTCCGGCGGACGATGTTGGCCAGCCCCTCCCCACAAGGCTATAGCCCACCCGTTTTTTGGCCATTTTTCCGCTGGACGAACTTGGCGCCCCGGCCTTCGAGCGGTTATTTTGGGGCGCGGCTGTGTCCGCGGCCTATTTTTGGCACGCGGAGGCCGCTCGCAAAGTCTCGCCCCATTCCGAGTCCGCCGGACGATGTTGGCCAGCCCCTCCCCCCAAGGCTATAGCCCACCGGTTTTTTGGCCATTTTTCCGCTGGACGAACTTGGCGCCCCGGCCTTCGGGCTGTTATTTTTGGGCGCGGCTGTGCCCACGGCCTATTTTTGGCACGCGGAGGCCGCTCGCAAAGTCTCGCCCATTCCGAGTCCGGCGGACGATGTTGGCCAGCCCCTCCCCCCAAGGCTATAGCCCACCCATTTTTTGGCCATTTTTCCGCTGGAGGGTTTGGACGCAACGACCTTCGGGGGGTTATTTTTGGGCGCGGCTCTGTCCGTGGCCTATTTTTGGCACGCGGAGGCCGCTCGCAAAGTCTCGCACCATTCCGAGTCCGGCGGACGAAGTTGGCCTGCCCCTGCCCCCAAGGCTATAGCCCACCCGTTTTTTGGCCATTTTTCCGCTGGACGAACTTGTCGCCCCGTCCTTCGGGGGGTTAGTTTTGGGCGCGGCTGTGTACGTGGCCTATTTTTAGCACGCGGAGGCCGCTCGCAAAGTCTCCCCCCATTCCGAGGCCGGCGGACGAAGTGGGGCAGCCCCTCCCCCCAAGGCTATAGCCCACCCATTTTTTGGCCATTTTTCCGCTGGGGGGTTTGGGCGCAACCACCTTCGGGCAGTTATTTTTTGGAGCGGCTGTGCCCGGGACCTATTGTTGGCACACGGAGGCTGCTCGCAAAGTCTTGCCGCATTCCGAGTCCGGCGGACCAAAATGGCCAGCCCCACCCCCCAAGGCTATATCTCCCCCGTTTTTGTGGCCTTTTTCCGCTGGACGAACTTGGCGCCCCGGCCTTCGGGCGGTTATTTTTGGGCACGGCTGTGCCCGGGGCCTATTTTTGGCACACGGAGGCCGCTTGCAAAGTTTATCGCCATTCCGAGTCCGGCGGACGAAGTTGGCCAGCCCCACCCCCCTAGGCTATAGCCCACCCGTTTTTGTGGCCTTTTTTCGCTGGACGAACTTGGCGCCCCGGCCTTCGGGCGGTTATTTTTGGGCGCGGCTGTGCCCGCGGCCTATTTTTGGCACACGGAGGCCGCTCGCAAAGTCTCGCGCCATTCCGAGTCCGGCGGACGAAGTTGGCCAGCCCCACCCCCCAAGGCTATAGCCCACCCGTTTTTGTGGCCTTTTTCCGCTGGACGAACTTGGCGCCCTGGCCTTCGGGCGGTTATTTTTGGGCACGGCTGTGCCCGGGGCCTATTTTTGGCACACGGAGGCCGCTCGCAAAGTCTCGCGCCATTCCGAGTCCGGCGGACGAAGTTGGCCAGCCCCACCCCCCAAGCCTATAGCCCACCCGTTTTTGTGGCCTTTTTCCGCTCGACGAACTTGGCGCCGCGGCCTTCGGATGGTTATTTTCGGGCGCGGCTGTGCCCGGGGCCTATTTTTGGCACACAGAGGCCTCTCGAAAAGTCTCGCGCCATTCCGAGTCCGGCGGACGAAGTGGGCCAGCCCCACCCCTCAAGGCTATAGCCCACCCGTTTTCGTGGCCTTTTTCCGCTGGACGAACTTGGCGACCCGGCCTTCGGGCGGTTATTTTTGGGCGCGGCTGTGCCCGCGGACAATTTTTCGCGCACGGAGGCCGCTCGTAAAGTCTTGCGCCATTCCGAGTCCGGCGGAGGAAGTCGGCCAGCCCCACCCACCAAGGCTATAGCCCACCCGTTTTTGTGGCCTTTTTCCGCTGGACGAACTTGGCGCCCCGGCCTTCGGGTGGTTATTTTTGGACACGGCTGTGCCCGGGGCCTATTTTTGGCACACGGAGGCCGCTCGCAACGTCTCGTGCCATTCTGAGTCCGACGACGAAGTGGGCCAGACCCACCCCCCAAGGCTATAGCCCACCCGTTTTTGTGACCTTTTTACGCTGGACGAACTTGGCGCCGCGGCCTTCGGATGGTTATTTTCTGGCGCGGCTGTGCCCGGGGCCTATTTTTGGCACACGGAGGCCTCTCGCAAAGTCTCGCGCCATTCCGAGTCCGGCGGACGAAGTGGGCCAGCCCCACCCCTCAAGGCTATAGCCCACCCGTTTTCGTGGCCTTTTTCCGCTGGACGAACTTGGCGCCCCGGGCTTCGGGCAGTTATTTTTGGGCGCGGCTGTGCCCGCGGCCTATTTTTGGCAAGCGGATGCCGCTCGCAAAGTCTCCCCCCGTTCCGAGGCCGGCGGACGAAGTCGGCCAGCCCCTCCCCCCAAGGATATAGCCCACCCGTTTTTTGGCCATTTTTCCGCTGGACGAACTTGGCGCCCCGGCCTTCGGGCCGTTATTTTTGGGCGCGGCTGTGCCCGCGGCCTATTTTTGGCACACGGAGTCCGCTCCCAAAGTCTCACCCCATTCCGAGTCCGGTGGACGAAGTTGGCCAGCACCTCCCCCCAAGGCTATGGCCCACCCGTTTTTTGGCCATTTTTCCGCTGGACGAACTTGGCGCCCCGGCCTTCGGGCGGTTATTTTAGGGTGCGGCTGTGCCCACGGACTATTTTGGTACGCGGAGGCCACTCGCAAAGTCTCGCCCCATTCCGAGTACGGCGGAATAAGTTGGTCAGCCCCTCCCCCCAAGGCTATAGCCCACCCGTTTTTTGGCCATTTTTCCGCTGGGGGGTTTGGAAGCGCCGACCTTCGGGGGGTTATTTTTGGTCCCGGATTTGCCGTGGTCTATCTTTGGCATGCGGAGGCTGCTCACAAAGTGTCGCCCCATTCCGAGTCCGGCGGATGAAGTTGGCCAGCCCCTCCCCACAAGGCTATAGCCCACCCATTTTTTGGCTATTTTCCGCTGGACGAACTTGGCGCCCCAGCCTTCGGGCGGTTATTTTTGGGCGCGGCTGTGCCCGCGGCCTATTTTTGGCACACGGAGTCCGTTCCCAAAGTCTCGCCCCATTCCGAGTCCGGCGGACGAAGTTGGCCAGCACCTCCCCCCAAGGCTATGGCCTACCCGTTTTTTGGCCATTTTTCCGCTGGACGACTTGGCGCCCCGGCCTTCGGGCGGTTATTTTAGGATACGGCTGTGCCCACGGCCTATTTTTGGTATGCGCAGGCCGCTCGCAAAGTCTCGCCCCATTCCGAGTACGGCGGACGAAGTTGGTCAGCCCCTCCCCCCAAGGCTATAGCCCACCCGTTTTTTGGCCATTTTTCCTCTGGGGGGTTTGGGAGCGCCGACCTTCGGGGGGTTATTTTTGGGCCCGGCTATGCCTGCGGCCTATCTTTGGCACGCGGAGGCTGCTTACAAAGTGTCGTCCCATTCCGAGTCCGGCGGATGAAGTTGGCCAGCCCCTCCCCCCAAGGCTATAGCCCACCCGTTTTTTGGCTATTTTCCGCTGGACGAACTTGGCTCCCCGGCCTTTGGGTGGTTATTTTTGTGCGCGGCTGTGCCCGCGGCCTATTTTTGGCACGCGGAGGCCGCTCGCAAAGTCTCGCCCCATTCCTAGTCCGGCGGACGAAGTTGGCCAGCCCCTCCCCCCAAGGCTATAGCCCACCTGTTTTTTGGACATTTTTCCGCTGGAGGGTTTGGGCGCGCCGACCTTCGGGGGGTTACTTTTGGGAGCGGCTGTGTCCGCGGCCTACTTTTGGCACGCGGAGGCCGCTCGCAAAGTCTCGCCCCATTCCGAGTCCGGCGGACGAAGATGGCCAGCCCCTCCCCCCAAGGCTATAGCCTACCCGTTTTTTGGCCATTTTTCCGCTGGATGAGCTTGGCACCCCGGCCTTCGGGCGGTTGTTTTTGGGCGCGGCTGTGCCTGCAGCCTATTTTTGGTACGCGGAGGCCGCTCGCAAAGTCTCGCCCCATTCCCAGTCCGGCGGACGAAGATGGCCAGCCCCTCCCCCCAAGCCTATAGGCCACCCATTTTTTGGCCATTTTTCCGCTGGACAAACTTGGCACCCCCGTCTTCGGGTGGTTATTTTTGGGCGTGGCTGTGCCTGCTGCCTATTTTTGGCACGCGGAGGCCGCTTGCAAAGTCTCGCCCCATTCCGAGTCCGGCGGACGAAGATGGCCAGCCCCTCCCCCCAAGGCTATAGTCCACCCGTTTTTTGGCCATTTTTCCGCTGGACGAACTTGGTGCCCCGGCCTTCGGGCGGTTATTTTTGGGTACGGCTGTGCCCGCGTCCTATTATTGGCACGCGGAGGCCGCTCGAAAAGTTTCGCCCCATTCCGAGTCCTGCGGACGAAGTTGGCCAGCCCCTCCCCCCAAGGCTATTGCCCACCCGTTTTTTGGCCATTTTTCCGCTGGACGAACTTGGCGCCCCACCCTTCGGGCAGTTATTTTTGGGGGCGGCTGTGCCCACGGCCTATTTTTGGTCATTTTTCCACAGGGGGGTTTGGGCGCGCCGACCTTCGGGTGGTTATTTTTGGGCGTGGCTGTGCCCGTGTCCTATTTTTGGCACGCGGAGGCCGCTCGCAAAGTCTCGCCCCGTTCCGAGCCCGGCGGACGAAGTCGGCCAGCCCCTCCCCTCAAGGCTATAGCCCACCCGTTTTTTGGCCATTTTTCCGCTGGGGGATTTGGGCGCGCCGACCTTCGGGGGGTTATTTTGTGGCGTGGCTGTACCCGCGACCTATTTTTGGCACGCGGAGGCTGCTCACAAAGTCTCACCCCATTCCGAGTCTGGTGGACGAAGTCGGCCAGCCCCTTCCCCCAAGGCTATAGCCCACCCGTTTTTTGGCTATTTTTCGCTGGACGAACTTGGCGCCCCGGCCTTCGGCGCCCCGGCTTTCGGGCGGTTATTTTTGGGCGCGGCTGTGCCCGCGACCTATTTTTGATACGCGGAGGCCGCTCGCAAAGTCTCGCCCCATTCCGAGTCCGGCGGACGAAGTTGGCCAGCCCCTCCCCCCAAGGCTATAGCCCACCCGTTTTTTGGCCAATTTTCCGCCGGGGGGTTTGGGCGCACCGACCTTCGGGCGGTTATTTTTAAGCGCGGCTGTGCCCGTGGCCTATTTTTGGCACGCAGAGGCCGCTGGCAAAGTCTCGCCCCGTTCCGAGCCCGGCGGACGAAGTTGGCCAGCCCCTCCCCCCAAGGCTATAGCCCACCCGTTTTTTGGCCATTTTTCCGCTGGGGGGTTTGGGCGCGCCGACCTTCGGGGGGTTATTTTGTGGCGCGGCTGTGCCCGAGGCCTATTTTTCGCACACAGAGGCCGCTCGCAAAGTCTCGCCCCATTCCGAGTCCGGCGGACGAAGTGGGCCAGCCCGTCCCCACAAGGCTATAGCCCACCGGTTTTTTGGCCATTTTTCCGCTGGAGGATTTGGGCGCGCCGACCTTCGGGGGGTTACTTTTGGGAGCGGCTGTGCCCGCGGCCTACTTTTGGCACGCGGAGGCCGCTCGCAAAGTCTCGCCCCATTCCGAGTCCGGCGGACGAAGATGGCCAGCCCCTCCCCCCAAGGCTATAGCCTACCCGTTTTTTGGCCATTTTTCCGCTGGATGAGCTTGGCGCCCCGGCCTTCGGGCGGTTGTTTTTGGGCGCGGCTGTGCCTGCAGCCTATTTTTGGCACGCGGAGGCCGCTCGCAAAGTCTCGCCCCATTCCCAGTCTGGCGGACGAAGTCGGCCAGCCCCTTCCCCCAAGGCTATAGCCCACCCGTTTTTTGGCTATTTTCCGCTGGACGAACTTGGCGCCCCGGCCTTCGGTGCCCCGGCTTTCGGGTGGTTATTTTTGGGCGCGGCTGTGCCCGCGGCCTATTTTTGGCACGCGGAGGCCGCTCGCAAAGTCTCGCCCCATTCCGAGTCCGGCGGACGAAGTTGGCCAGCCCCTCCCCCCAAGGCTATAGCCCACCCGTTTTTTGACCATTTTTCCGCAGCGGGGTTTGGGCGCAACGACCTTCGGGGGGTTATATTTGGGCGCGGCAGTGCCCGCGGCCTATTTTTTGTACGCGGAGGCCGCTCGCAAAGTCTCGCCCCATTCCGAGTCCGGCGGACGAAGTTGGCGAGCCCCTCCCCCCAAGGCTATAGCCCACCCATTTTTTGGCCATTTTTTCGCTGGACGAACTTGGCGCCCCGGCCTTCGGGCAGTTATTTTTGGACGCGGCTGTGCCCGCAGCCTATTTATGGCATGCGGAGGCCGCTCGCAAAGTCTCGCCCCATTCCGAGTCCTGCGGACGAAGTTGGCCAACCCCTCCCCCCAAGGCTATAGCCCACCCGTTTTTTGGCCATTTTTCCGCTGGGGGGTTTTGGCGCGCCGACCTTCGGGGGGTTATTTTGTGGTACGGCTGTGCCCGCGGCCTATTTTTGACACGCGGAGGCCGCTCGCAAAGTCTCGCCCCATTCCGAGTCCGGCGGACGAAGTTGGCCAGCCCCTCCCCCCAAGGCTATAGCCCACCCGTTTTTTGGCCATTTTTCCGCTGGACGAACTTGGCGACCCGCCCTTCGGGCGGTTATTTTTGGGTGCGGCTGTGCCCACGGCCTATTTTTGGCACGCGGAGGCCGCTCGCAAAGGCTCGCCCCATTCCGAGTCCGGCGGACGAATTTGGCCAACCCCTCCCGCCAAGGCTATAGCCCACCCGTTTTTTGGCCAATTTTCCGCCGGGGGGTTTGGGCGCACCGACCTTCGGGCGGTTATTTTTAAGCGCGGCTGTGCCCGTGGCCTATTTTTGGCACGCGGAGGCCGCTGGCAAAGTCTCGCCCCGTTCCGAGCCCGGCGGACGAAGTTGGCCAGCCCCTCCCCCCAAGGCTATAGCCACCCGTTTTTTGGCCATTTTTCCGCTGGACGAACTTGGCGCCCCGGCCTTCGGGCCGTTATTTTTGGGCGCGGCTGTGCCCGCGACCTATTTTTGGTACGTGGAGGCCGCTCGCAAAGTCTCGCCCCATTCCGAGTCCGGCGGACGAAGTTGGCCAGCCCCTCCCCCCAAGGCTATAGCCCACCCGTTTTTTGACCATTTTTCCGCAGCGGGGTTTGGGCGCAACGACCTTCG